>WEIS01053188.1:44300-79379 GCA_013389965.1 Todus mexicanus
GGGAGAGGAGGAGGAGAAGAGAGAGAGGAGAAGAAAGAGAGAGGGAGAGGAGGAGGAGAAGACAGGGAGGAGAGAGAGAGAGAGGAGAAGGAGGAGAGGAGCTTTTCACACACCCAAACACCACAACCAGGCAACTACCACGCTCGCACTGAGATACCTCGTTTCTGCTGCAGTCCAGAAGTGCAAACACGTCGGTGCCCAGAGCACCGGCCGCTGTCACACTCCCTCCTGCCTCTCCCCTGCGTTCATCCCCCCCAGGGACACCAGCAACACCAGCCCAGGCTGTCCCTCGGATCTCGGCCGAGCCGCCAGACCCCGGCACCGACAGTTACCGAGCACAGCCGTGTCCTGCCCGGCCCGGCAGCAGCCGCGGCGCTGCGGGCTGAGCACAACCGGCCGAGAGGGGCAGGGCAGCGCCCGGCGGAGGGGCAGGGCCCGGCACCAGGCCCCGGCAGGTCCCCCCGGCCCCGGCAGGTCCCCCCACTGCTCACCGGCGCGGGTTCCGCAGCTGCACCGTCTCCATGGCCTGTCTGTGTGTCTGTGTGTCGGTGTGTCGGTGTCTCAGCGCTCCATGCCAGCCCAGCCCAGCCCTGCCCAGCCCAGCCCCTTCCGCCGGAACCCACGGCGGGCAGGGGCAGGGGCAGAGGCGGAGCGGAGCCGGTGATGGCGGCATCGCCCGGCGCCCTGCGGCGAGCCGGCAACGAGGAGTTCCGCCGGGGGCAGTACGGCCCGGCCGCGCAGCTCTACAGCCGGGCGCTGGAGCTGCTGGAGCCCGCAGGTACCGAGCTGAACCCGGGGCTGGGAGCGGGGCCGGAGCCGGAGCCAGCCCCGGGGCTCACCTCGTTGTGTCCCGGGCAGGGGATGGAGCCGCCGAGGAGCGCAGCGTGCTGCTGGCCAACCGCGCCGCCTGCCACCTCAAGGACGGAGCCTGCAGCCTCTGCGTGGCCGACTGCAGCCGGTGAGCGATGGGGATGGGGATAGGGATGGAGGTGGGGATGGGGATAGGGATGGGGATAGGGATGAGGCTGCTCCCCCTGCTCGGGGGTGTGGCGGGGCCGGGACAGCCCTGGGGTGCGGGGGCCGGGGAGGCTGACAGGGCCCGGCCCCTCTCTCCCCCTGGTCTCTCTCTCTCCCTCTCTCCCCCCGGCCGGTCTCTCCCTGCGTCCCCGTGGCCGGTCTCTCTCGTCGCCCTGGAGCTGGTGCCGTTCGGGGTGAAGCCCCTCCTGAGGAGGGCCGCGGCCTACGAGGCGCTGGAGAGGTACCCGCTGGCCTACGTGGACTACAAGACGGCGCTGCAGGTGGATTGCTCCATCCAGGCTGCTCACGACGGCGTCAACAGGTAACGGGGCGCGGGGCTCTCGGATGGGACACCGAGCGGGGCTCGCAGCTCCCGCCAGCCTTGCAGGAGCAAAGCCGCGGCCCCAGAGCGCGAAGGAGGTGACCCAGGCTCCTGGTGCTTTGTGCAAGGCTTGGCCGTGCTCCCTCTGTCCCTCCTGGCAAGGTGCTGGTTGAGTTGTTAGGTGCCTTCCTTCCTGGCAAAGTGCTGGTCGAGTTGTTAGCTGCCTTCCCTCCTGGCAAAGTGCTGATCGAGTTGTTAGCCGCCTTCCCTCCTGGCAAGGTGCTGGTCGAGTGCTGGGAATGAATTCCCAAAGTGATTTCTGCTTTGCTCAGTGCCTGGTTTAAAGGAAATTATAATAAGCTACGAGTTCCAGTGCCCCATCTTTTAAGCCTGCCTGTGCTGCCTGGGTTTGCAGGCTGCTGTAGTGGTTTTCTCCTCCTGGAGCTGGCTGCTTCACTTCATGGCTTGCCAGGCTTGAGGACTGATGTGAGCATCTCTTGCTTGCCTGAGCCCGAGCCCTTGGCCTTTGATATTTTTATCTCTGCTGACACGAAGAACAGCCTTTCGTTAATGTCCTGTCTGTAGGAGGAAGTCAGTTTAGATGCATGCAGAGGGGTTAGTGCAGAGATGCTGTCCATGATACATGGGCCAGGTTAAGGAGTGATCCTTCTGGCTGCTGCACGGCCTGTCCAGCCAACAGACAGGGCGACTGTCTCTTCCATCACCCAGACAGTGAGCTCTCTCTTCCAGGATGACTAAAGCCTTGCTGGAGAGGGATGGTGTGAACTGGCGCCAGAAGCTCCCGCCAATCCCCACAGTCCCCGTTTCTGCCCAGACAAGGTGGAGCATTCCTTCTGCCGGAGCTCCTGCGGCAAATGCTCCTCCTGCGACTGCACGGAGAGGAGAGCCAGGTGAGAGCGTGTCCTCGGGCCAGGCACAGAGCCCTGTGGCTCAGAAGGGTAATGAACAAGGCAGTTGCCACTCCTGCTTGGCATGTCTGCAGCTGGGGCTGAGGCCCGGAGAAACCCAGATCTGGTTCTGCCACAACTTTTTAGGTTGACTCTGGGTCCTTTGACGTCTGTGTGTCTCGCCTCTGGTATGGGGATATTTGCTTTCTGCGAGGCTGCACTGATCTTGTCAGTTTTATAGCGTTCTGTATTCTGCGCTGCTTCCAGACCAGACTGCTGCAGGCATGGAGAGAGCTCGAACTCTGAAGGAAGAAGGAAATGAACTTGTAAAGAAAGGAAACCATAAAAAAGCAGTTGAGAAGTACAGTGAGAGTTTAAAGCTTAACCAGGAATGCGCGACTTACACCAACAGGTACTACTCAGCTCTTTGCCCAAGTACTTCTTGGCTCTTTAGAAAATGCACTGTGGTACTTCTGACAGTGCTATCTAACGTTTGCTCCTGAAAAATGAATAAATCAAACCCACCCACACGCGTTTGCTCCAGGCGCAGTCTTCCCTGTAGTTTGTGTAACATTCTTTGATCAGGTACTGGAGAAGCCCTTGGAGACACACACTCCGCTTAGGGCTGCCGAGGGATTTCTCCCTTTAACGCTTGTCTGCCAGGACTGTGGTATTTTGAGTGGTGTCTGTTTCCCCATGAACCACAAAGTACAGGCTGCTCCCAAGTAATTCTCAGGCAGCTGCAGCCAGCAGAGCGTATTCTGGACTGGTCTAGACAGGAACCTGCAGCCTTGCAGCGCAGGTCTCAGCTTTAGAGCAGGTTGCTCTAAATACCCTCTCTTTTTTTTCAGACTGGAAAACTGTTTCCTTGTTTTCCCCCCTTTTTACTGAAACAAACATGAGCTCAAGCCGTAGTATGACATAATGTAGGAGGATAAAGACTGGCTTTGGAGTCCAGCTTTGTGCTGTGCTGGGCTTGGCTGGATCTGCTATGTACGCTGCAGCAGTAGATGCTGCTTTTAGCTAGAGGTCTCTAACCGGTGCCTGTGTTGCAGAGCTCTCTGTTACCTGACTCTGAAGCAATACAAGGAGGCAGTTCAGGACTGCACAGAAGCTCTGAGATTGGATCCTAAAAACGTTAAGGCGCTCTACAGACGCGCTCAAGCACTGAAAGAACTGAAGGTAAGTCAGGAGGCTTTGAGCAGTTTTAGGCGAGGATGAGAAGCCTGTTCATACATGAGCAGGGCCAGAGATGCCCTTTTGAACTGGTTTCTGCACTGGACAACATCTGCCATCAGATAGCTGAGACCTGTATGGACTGAGGGGGGTTTTCTTTCCCATCACTCCATGCTGTTTCAATCTCGAGTTTGTCAGCATCAGGGCCTGTGTCTAGAGATGCTGAAAGCAGCTCTGTGTTGTGCTGGGCTTTATCTTTTTATGTCTCTTGAAAGATTCTGTAGGCAGTACTGGATCACATATTGCATTGGTGTTGGACTCTGAACCCAGTTGAGTGATGAAATTGTCTTCTCAGCTGTAGTTTAAGCCTGCTTCAGAACAGCTACATCGATGCCAGTGCTTAAGCAATGATAGAGAGGGAGTCACAGCCTTAGTTGTGTTGCCATTGCCTTTGCAGCTGGGCAGTAATTCCGCAGCCTTTGACTACATTTTTAATGTACTAACACTGAAAAACCATTCTCCTCCTAGGATTACAAATCAAGTATTGCCGATATCAAGAGCTTGTTGAAAACTGAACCAAAGAACACAGCGGCACTGAGATTACTGCAAGAACTGAACAGAGCCTAGGGTAACCAAGCAACAAGGGAAGCTTCATTTTCCACGGCAGAAGAAAGCTTTTTCCCTTCTGATGTTGTCACAGGGTCCAATCATAACACAGGATCAGTATTGAAATCTGTCAGGTTCTGTAGCAGGTTCTGTGCCAGCCCAATGAATGTTGAGACACAATCTGTATCAAACTCTTACCTAGCTCTAAGATCATTTGAACTTTTAATGCCCCTCCCTGAGAGGCATATAGGTGAACTTCCCTGGCTGAAGTCATCTTGCCTGTAACCACTGGCCTCAGGGACTCTTTCATGTTGGCTAAGATGCATGTGAAGTGGCTATTCTCTTTCTGAAGAGCTGTAGAGCTTTTATTGTCCTTATTCAAGTGACATTTTGCTGCGTTTGTGCTGCTATTACTTCAAGTTCGCTGCAGGACCTGCTGCAGCTGCCCTAGCACCACGCACGGTTCTTGTAACACAGGCACAGAGACTCGCACAGGGCCGAGCTTGTTCCCTCTCCCCCTTGCTGCCTGCTGGCCCTCAGCTGAGTTTCTGCTGCTTAGTGTGGCTGGGCAGGTGTTTACAGTAGCAGCTTTCTTTTATTTTTAACAACTCTGCACATTTAAGAAAGCAGCAGCAGCACGTTAAGCCTGCCTTGTTACACTGTGCACTACTTCTTTCAGATGCTGGGTGCTTGGGAATTTTACAGTTGGGTTTTGTGTTGGGGTTTTTTTCATTTGTTGTTTTGTTTTTTTCTAAAAAACCACTTTAGCTCCTCTGTGCCTTTTGGAGCAGTTGCTACAGGGTGTTACAGGGAGGGGGATGCACAGTAACACCCTAGCTGAAGTCTGGCTTACTACTTCAATGCATGTTTGTACTTTTCAATCTTCTTAATCGGGTAGTGATGGCACTGACAAAAGGGTAGGTAAAGAGATATTTGGAGCTACTCTATGAACTGTTAAACCCAGTTTTCATTAAAGCCATGTTTATTTTCACTTTAGAGCTGTGCATTTTTACGTGATGGGTGGTACAGGGGAACTGAAACGCTTGTAACCACTTCATACTCTCCATCCTTTTTGTCAGAGGGCTTCAGGTGTTGCTGTGCAGGGCCTCGCTCTGTCCAACAGTGACAATTTTTCAGGGTTTCGTACCGTTAGAAAGAAACTGTGAGTGGGTAGAGTGCTTCAGCTAGTAAGCCAAGGTGTTGGACAGCACTAGACCTCTGCCAATTTACAGGACAGACCAGGAGATGCAAACTAGCCCATAAGTCAGAATTCAGCTAGATTTGTTCCTCACCTTACTTCTCCCAGTGGTCATGGTTCTAGGCAGTTGTTAGAAAGCGTGGCTGGACTCCATCAGCTGGGATGGGCCAGGGCTTGTAACAGCTCCTCTCTTGAGCACAAATTGCTCCATTCACCCCCTCCCACTTCTGAGCGCAGCAGCAGCTCCACTGATCCTGCGACCAGCCCTCACCCCAGCTCTTAGCAAGTAACTGTGATGGATCTCGGGTGGGGAAGCACAGGGCAGCAGTACATAGATAAGCAGAGGAAGGTCACAGAGTACAGGAGGAAGAGTGGCTTCACTTAGTTAAGAGCTATCCTTGTAACAGCCCTGCTGTTATCTGGAGTGGCAGATACCTGCACTGGTCAGCTACAAGTCATTACACCACCTCTGAGCAGCAGCATTCACCACCTCATTCCCCTCTTTACCAACAGTAATGCACTTTCACACCTTATCTCTAAGGCTTTTCCCCAGAAACACCACCAGATAGAGACAGATCAAGCACAGCAACAAGACACTACATCACGCTCAGGGTCTCTTCTGCTCCTATCTCCTGTTGGGTTCCAGCAGCAGTGCTCAAGTCTGTGCAGGACACGCCAAGGGAGCACTGCCCACGTGGGCAGCCAGGGAGCATTTGTCAGAGGCACACCTCTGAAAACTTGCCACTATCCTCCAGCATACATGGGGATCCAAGCTCCAACTTCACCTTTTCTGATAAACATTCTCAAGATCCTGGTCCTTGCTCACATCCTTTCTTAGGCTATTCTGATGTCCCTGTGCTCCTTGGCCCCCCTCTAATCCCTTTAGCTTTACAGCAGTCTCCTCCAGCCTGGCCATCCTAGATGGTGTCACAGGCACATCTCAGCTGCCCTGTTACACCCAAAAAAAGGTTGCAGACCAGCTAGACAACGGTAGAATGAGGTTTACCTGTATAGTTCCATATGCATTACACTCATGCAAATATACATTTTTACTCTAGAGGCAAAGCATAAAAGCTTCCAGCCTGTCACACTTCGGGAGAAACAGCCTAAATGAAGGTCCTGTGTATTAAGTGGATTAAAGTTCTTTATAAGTATCTCACTGAGAAGGAGATACCTAAATAATGCACGATTCCAGGCTGAGGCATCCACTAGGAGGAAAAGATAAATATTTAAGGAGGTCAGAGGAAGAATTGGCAAAATAAAGGCAAGAAAAAGGAATGATGAAGAGCCGCAGGGAAGAGTCCCAACTGAGCAGAGCAGACACGATGCAGGAGCAAACGTGTAGTGATTCTATTAAAATGCTGGAAGGAAAACAAGAGGTAGGAGGGATGACTCAGCAGCGAGCTGTAGTGAGAATATGATACAGCACAGAAGGAAGATTGAGATGGCAACACACGAGTTGGAAGGAAAGAGGAGAGGTGATGCTGCTGGAGGTGTGCTCCTGTCAGCTCAAGGAAGCAGTCAAGTAAGGTCAATACATCGCCAGTCTCAAGGGACTGAAATTCCTTTCCTAACTAGGAAGAGCAGAGCATTAAGGCCAGGACGACGACAGCGACACGCTCTGGGAGAGGCTCAGAGAGCAGAACAGAGTAATAACAGGTCCCAGCTACTCCTGCAGGGAGCATCCCGGTGGGACATGATGTGGTTATGAATGTTTTCAGGCCCATCAGTGGCACCTTGAAACCACCGGTCAGGAACATGCATTGGAGAAGTGTCTTTTGATTTACAGCTACTCCACAATCCCTCAGAAGCTGGGGCTTGTGCATCGCAGACATACACAGTGTGGTGACCAGCAGAAGACACTCAGTGCCAGTACTCCTGCAGGCGTACAAGGTCCATTACAAAAGCAGAACCTCAGGAAGATGACGCCTTTTAAAAGGCAGTTACAAATGGCTAGCTAGAAAGGATAAAACCCAGGCAGACGATAGGAAATTTGCCTGAAGCCATCCTCCTAGAGAGTCAGAAGGGATCGGGAGAGCCTTAGTCGGCAGTTCATTCATTTAATCCTGGCAGCTCTCAGCACTGCTGACCAGACAACATCACAAGCTTCAAACACGAATTACCTGACCTAAGTCTATCCCTCCACCTGCGTGAAACAGAGAAAGAGCGTTGGCTGTCTTTCTGCAAAGGGTGTGGAAGTGTCAGTTCTTTATTAGTGTCAGCTACAGGAACAACTAAAACTACAGAACCCAATAAATTCACTAAAACCCATCAGCATTGTCATTCCCTGGGCAACTGCACCAGGCTGGGTTACACACTACTTTTCACAAGGTGCTTTTAGTGGTGAGAAGAGAATTAACATGTGAATTTTTTAACAGGTGCAGGAGGAAGCAATCCTGCAAGGTTTACAATACACGCAAAAAATAAGATGGGGCAATGAAGCCAGGGTTACTGTACGGGCACAATTCCAACAGCACAGTGGGGTTGCTGCAGCTGCTCCTCAGAGGCAACGTTCTCAGGGCCCACTCTCAGTCCTGACATCTACAAGAAACAGAGAACCCACAGACTCAACTTTCAATTGCTAAAGAAGAATTTCATCCAGGCAAGATAAAATTCACTGGAACTGGGATTAGTGCAGTTTCCTTGAGATCTCAAGTCAAGAAAGTATCTTCAAAGAGGTATGTGAGGCTCTGGATTGCTTGTTAATGTGTCTGTCCCAGCCTCAGCAGCAGGGCCAGCTCTCTGACCCAGCCCATACAGGACCGCTAACATTTTAGAGGGTATCTACTGGCAAGGTTCTGCAAAAAACACTGGGAAATCACAGGAAAGATTGTGCTGATCCCTGCTAGACCTGCAGAAAAGCAAGGTCCTTTCCTATCTTTCTTTCTGGTTGTGGAGTCATTGTCCTTGTCAACATAGAAAAAAGCCTGCATAGAACCAGGTCTCTGCAGCATAATTAGGTCTGGAAAAATGAAGGATGCAACTTAAGAAATGGAATATTATAGTCAAAGATGCTAACGTTGCTCATCAAGCCTTACTTGGTCTGGACAAGAAACTCCATCATCTCCCATTTCCGAATTGGGAACCAGAGACCCTGAGCACACCACGCACACACCGGTGCCTGCAATAGCTCTCCACACCTACCCGAGGTCACTGCAGGAATGCTGCAGCGTTGCTCTTGTGCGACGTCTCGGTGGCCTGGTGTGCTTGGAGTACAGCGACCGCTTCCTCGATCTTACAACAGAGAGCACAAGGCAAGGAGAGGTTGAGTTGCTCCAGTGTAGGAGCATGTTGCACAGGAAATGCAATATTCCAGCACCTGATCTGGCCTCTGTGCAGACCCACTTCCAAGGGGGAAAGGACTTCAATAATAATAATAATAAATAATAATAAAATCCAAGCCTGCTGCTTCTGCAGGAGACTGATCAGCCCAAAGACCTCTTTCCTAGGGATACACTGAGGCATCTCTCCTTTCCCATAAGAGCTAGACAGAAATCAGACTCCTCTGGAGGTGAAGCTGCCTGACACCGCCTAGCAGAGCCCAGACTCCTTCGAAAGCCAATCCTGTCTCCAAGCAGCAAAGAGATGCAGCCAATTTGCTGGCACTGTTCTGATGGGAAGCAAAGCTCAAAATTCACCAAGATTATTAAGAAGGAAACTGAAGAAAAGCTGCAAAGGCAGTATTTATCTGGTTTCTGTTCTCAGGAAAGAGCATCTCCCTGTCTCCTTTCAGAGAGCAACACCCACCCTGCTTCTCCTCATCTGACTTCCCAGCCACCTCCAGCCCACCCTCGGAGCTCAGCCCGTGTTTCCAGAGAGCTGCTCTGAGCTTCCTTTGCTGAAGGTGAGCAGACGTTCAGGCTCTGGGTGCTGTACCACCAACCCAGAGCTCTTTCTGGATCTACTTGCTCTTCCCACAGCCGGCCCATCTTCCGGACCATGGCCACATTTCCTTAAAGCAGCAGCAGGTCACTAGCCCTTTGGGATGCAATTGGTTTAGGCACCAAGAGCCTCCTACCTTGGAGTGCAATGAGTCAGGGGACTCCAGGAGCAGCAGCAGCTCGGAGTTGTCTATCTCCAGCAGCATCCCCGTGATCTTGCCAGCCAGTGAGGGATGCATCGCGTGGATCAGAGGGTAGAGGCGCTCACCTGCTCCAAACACCAGGGAGGGCATCAGCGCTGTGCAAGTCCTCCAGCATTTTCAAACCCAGCGCAAGCCCTCCCGCCCTCCCAGCTCTGCTCTTTCAACTGAAAAGGGACACAAAGGTGGCGACAGTGATGGAAAAATCTCTGCTTACTAGCAAACCTGCTCTGGCATGTCACAGAAACAGTGTCTGCAGGCAGGGAAGCTGCCAGGTGAAGGCAGGCAGCAGCAGGCACCCACCATGCGAGCAGAGCAGGGGAACAGCGAGCACTGCCCATTGCTGCCCAGCAGCATGCATGGGAAGAGGCCTGATTCTGCAAGGGCATTTTCCTCCTGGGGAGGGAAGAGCCGGTCCATGACCTGCTGTGCTTCTGCCCTCCCAGCAGGGAGCATGGTGTGCTCAGCGATCCCCTCCCACACCACAGACACTGGTAACTCCACCAGCAGGACCCCAGACTGCACCCCAAGCCCAAGGACTCTGCAGCAGAGCTCACCCCAATCCCTGCGGCCACCAAGCTCTTCTCAGCACCCAAGAGCAGCAGTGCAGGATGGTGCTGAGCTCAGGGGAAATCACACATATCCCGGTGCAGCCTGGCAGGACGGGGCTCTGTCCCTCCTGCAGAGCTTCACCAGGTGCTGCCTTGCTGCCACCCAGCTCATACAGACAGGGAGTGGTTTTGCCATCTGTGTACCCCTCCGACACTGCCCAAATTTCTGTATTCATTTTTTAAAAGCAGTATAATATCAGAGCAATCCCAGAAAGGCTTTGAGCTTCTCCTAGCAGCTAAGCTTTCCCTGGTCCATAAGTCCCTGTGCCCTCATATGCCCACACAGCCCTACTTCTGTAGTAGCTGTGACACCCACCTATCATCTGCTTCTGCTCCTGAGGAGGGGCTGCTGCAAGCATGGACGCTGTCAGCGGCTCCTGCCCCTGCACATGCACAGCAGGTTCTCCCACCTGGAGCTCAAACAGAGAGGAGCAGCGGTCAGAGGCTGGAAGCAACGCGCGAGTTCCCTGGCTCACAGGATCACTGCTGGGCCCCAAACACAGCAGGGCATTGAACCCTTCCGAGAGGCTGATGCAGACTCTGGCATTGCCTATTTATCCAAACACCAGCTTCCAGGAAAGCTGGAGTCAGGCATGGCAGCTGCGTGGCTACTGGATCTGTAGCCCCCGTTACCCCAGCAGCTCCCAGGAAAGGTCCCTGTAGCACCAGTCAGAAAGAGCCCGGGGGCTGCCTGGGGTGAGCAGCTGCATTACGCCAGCGTAGGGCCAGGACTGATGCACGGTGCCGTGGTGAAGCTGGGAGCTCACAGAGCAGTTACCTGTGGGGCCACCACGGGTGAGATGCGTCCCATCGGCTGGACATTCCTGACAGCTGAGGAGTACTTGTACTGCGGAGCACCCCGGGGCAGGGTGGGTGAGGAGGGCACCCGGGCACTGACCGTCTGCGTCCCGATGTTGGCTGCAACAGGGATGGGAATGTTTATAAGGAGGAGCCTGTTAAACACGTGCCTGCCCTCAGCAGGTTGAAGGCACTGCCCAAGCACGGCCGTGATGTCCGAGCCGGGTCCTTTGCCCCACTCACCCACTCTCTGGGCCTGGGGGGGCACACGGGGCGCCTGGGTCGAGGCTTGTCTCATGGTGCTGATGTTGGAGAGCAGGCGCCGGGGCGGCAGCGCAGCCCTCAGGATGGGGGTAGCTGCAGGATACGCTGTTATAGAGACAGAGCGTGATCAGTAAAGCTTCTTCATAGCAAAGACACAGGAGGAGACACAAGGGGAGTGACTGCGGCTGGGGAAAGCTCAGGAGCACCTCACCTCTAGGGTGAACCCTAACATCTCACCCCCCAGTGCCCATCACCGGGACTTCTGCACCAAACCCCCTCACACTTCTCCAGGCAACAGCCCCTCCGTGGCTCCGTGCTTTGTGCTGCTTTTGGAGACCCCCAGTCCCTAACCGAGCCCCAAGTGGCACTGAGAGCCCCAGGGTGAGACAGGCTGACTCACGGGGAGGCCGGGAGGGCTGCGCACTCCAGCGAGTGGCAGTACGGACTGGGACAACTGGGCTGGGGCTGTAGAAGGTAGCTCTGGTTTGTGGCTAGGAAAGGAGAACACAGCAGGCAAGGTGACTGGGGAGCCAGATCCAACCTGGAGCATCTCAGTGACCGTCACACGCGGACAGGAAAGCCAAACCCACGTTCTGCAACGCGCAGCCAGAGCACTTTAAAGATCAGTCCTGCTGCCTGCGTGTCCTCCAGCAGCTCCGCTTATCTCCTCCCCAGAGCGTTTGCACCACTACAACCCTTCTCCCTCCCCTCGTTTCATCGCCAGACTCGCTCCCCATACTCACATCCTCCCACCAAGCTCCTCCTCGGTTCCCTGCTCTGAGGGGTGGTTGGTTGCTACTAAATCCCCAGCCCCTTCACACCCCACCAGCTTTTCTGCAAGGCCTGCGGCCTACGTGGAAGGCCAGCGCTGCTCCCGCCGGTCCCCGGTAATCGCAGCCAGCGTGTACCTGGGGCTGCACAACCCAAGATGTGCTCCTCAGCCCAACGGCCACTCCCTTCCTCCAGCCCAGGGCAAACCGGGGTCCCCACAACACACGGCTGCCACTCGGGAGCAGGGACTCACCTGGGGAATGGGGGGTAGGAAATACCCCGGGGGGGGCTGGAAGGAGCCCAGGAGAGGGCCAGGCAGGGCCCTCATGGTGGCTAATCTCTGCATGTACTGGTTGGTGAGGATTGCTTTCCGCTCCTCTTTCCTTTGAGCGAGCGCGACGTAGAGAGGCTTAGTGCTGACGATCCGCCCGTTCATTTCTGTCACGGCCTTGGTAGCCTCTTCTGGGGAGGAAAAACATACAAACCCAAACCCTTTGCTGTGGCCACCCTCTGTCATCACCTAAAATTGGATTAGAACAAGACAGCTAAGTGCACAGATCACCGCAGCACCCGCGGAACACGGCGCAGTGAGGGGGTACATGGGACCTGCCAGCCCCGGGCACCCCATTGCAGCCTCTGCATCCAGGGTGGGACGGCTGGAGCTGTGCCCACGGGGCTCCATGGAGAGCTTTCTCCAGGGAAAGGCAGGATTTGCTCAGGCAAAACCAGTAGGTTTGGGGAAATTAGGATGGCAGAGTCTGGCCAGCCCAAGATGTGCAGCCTGTGATCTTCCAGGGGTTCTGTGTCCCAGCCTGGCAGGACCCACAGGGCAGCAACGCTCCAGTGCTTAATGCCACCAGAGCCAGCAAGGGCTGGGGATCGGTGGGACACGATGGCCTGCCGGAGGGCCAGGCAGCATCTGTCCCTGGCAGGTTACAGGTCATTGACCTTAAAGCCAGACCATCCCTCCACACACAGAGCCTTCAAGAGAAGCATGATGCCGGTCGTACAAGACTGATCCTTTTATGGTTCTCCACAAGGCAAAGCACCAGCCTGTCACCTGCTGTCCCCAGAACGAGGTGGCTCGTGGGTCATTTCCTTTTGTATCAGTGCCACATCAGTCCCAAACCCCAGAGCAGCTGTGTAACATTCAGAATGATGTGGCTTTAAGGTCCCGTACCCTGCACCTCACTGGAGCTGGGGGAACATGGCAAAGCTACAAAATATTTGCTGAATCAATAAGTCCTTCAGGACAGCCTGGGGTCCAAGTGGCATCTCCTTCAGCAGGGAGCCACAGCTCAACAGGATGATAATCCCGATCCGTTCCCAGGGCTGAGCACACCTCCCAGCTGACCCCAGGAACCCCAGCGACAGTCCTAATCCCTCACCTTGGCACTGGTGATGGTTCCGTAGGGAGAGAACTCCTTCCTCAGCCTCTCGTCATCTATCCCATCATCCAGGTTCTTCACGTACAGGTTGACTCCCTGCAAACACGTGAAAAAGCAGCTTGGGCTCCCAAGGTTTACAGCAGCTTTTCAAGCTGGATGCGTGTCTCACCAGCAGCTCAGCTGGAGGGCGGCACATCCCACAGACACATCCTACCCAGAGCTGCCACAGGACCAGGGATGTCAAGAGCAGCTAGGACCATGCATGTGCTCCACTGCTAACTGAGACACCTTGAGTGAAGTGGACACCCAGACCTTTGCTATGAAGCTGCTCCAAGACCTCAGAAGAGCCCTGAGCAGACGTGCAGGATGGAGCAGGCTGCTCTCCCCTTACCTGGTACCTGCTCACTCGCTCCTGCTTCATCTGCTCGAATTTCCTCTTCAGCTCGCTCTGGCGCTCCACTCGCTTCTGGGCTCTGCCCACATACACCATCCGCCCGTTGATCTCCTTCCCGTTCATGTCGGCCACCGCCTGCCAGCAGAGGAAAGGGCTCTGAGCACAGCGGGAAGCCGAGAGCCACAGCCCTGCTCTTCACCCACCACCCCAGTCCAGCCCCACCGCGAGCAGAGGCCTCCCTGGGAGAAGGCAGGGAAGGGGCTCTGCTCCCCTTTGCCAGCTCCTGCGCATCCAGGCACCCCGCCGGCACCAGCACCCAGGCAAGCATGAAGCTGGCGAGGTTCCCCCGCTCTGAGGAGAGGGAGGAACATCAGCAGGGGACAAGTTCGGGGCTGAGGCAGCAGACGGGCAGCGAGGAGCCTCTTGCCTTCTGGGCTTCTTCGTGCTTCTCAAAGTTGACAAACCCAAAGCCCTTCGAGCGGCCAGTGTTGTCCATCATGACTTTGACACTCAGTGTCCTTCCTGCAAGGGGAAAGGAAAATACATGTCTGAGGAAAGGTGCCCACTGAGGGGGTGCTGCCAGCGTGCAGCACTGTGCTCTGGAGCCACCATGAGATGTCAGTCCAGCAAGAGACTGGATGGCCAAGGCAGCACCAAAGAGCCAAGCAGCAGAACAGACAGCGAGATCCCTGCCGCGAGGCAGGAACGGGAGCCTGCCTGGGTCGCTGATAGCGATGCCTCCGACCCTGGATGGATGCTGCTCTCATTGCACCTGGCTCTTTGGATTCTCCAGCCAGCACAGCAAGTTCTGGCCAGAATTTCTTATCTCTCTTGTACATGAACACATGTATTGGGTTCATAGGAGGGGTATTCACGCGTTACCTGAGCTAATACTGGCCAAGCATGGACAGGATGGTCCATGCATTGGCACAACACTAAACCCTGTGACAAGGGGCATCCTCCAATAACAAACTAATCTGAAAAGACTTTTTTGCTTTAAATTCAGACTCAGCATCTCCTATTCCCAGGGCTCCTATAACCTGACAGAACGTTGCTTTCAAGACAATTTAAAAAACTAAGACAACTGAAAAAAACCCCAAACACCCCACATTTGTTACCCGAGAGAGTATAAAAGCTCTTTTTTGAGGAGAGCCGCTAACACAAGCTGTCCTCCATCCTAGCAGGAAAGCACATGCCATGTCCTGATGATTGAAGCCACTGCAGCCCTTTATTGCAGTGGTGTTTAAGCAGGTCTGATCTCCTAGAGAGAAGGGCCTTGGTATCTCAGCCAAGCACTCTCCTCGACTTTCCTTGCAGTTGCCCCAAGGCCAGTTTATCAGAAATGAGGATATTTTGCTTCAACAACTGCACGCACCGAACTTGGAGAATATTTCCCGCAGTCTGTCATCATCCATGTCATCCCCAAAGTTTTTGATGTAGACGTTGGTGAACTCCATCGCCCGAGTCCCAAACTCTGCCTCGCGCTCCTTGCGGGACTTGAAATGGCCAACAAACCTGCAGGAAGCAAGGAACGGGACCTGAAACTCTCCATGTCCTCTGCAGAGGGGAGGTGGGCATAGCCACATCTGTCTCAGATCAGGCCAAGAGAGACCCCGTCACTTCAGGTAGTGCTTTGCTCACCCATAAATTCACCCTGTCTGGGCTTCCCCTACCCAGACCCTACTTGGCACTAACAAAATGGGGAAGTGGTAATACAGGACATAGCCCCATCCTAGGGATGTCACCCCAAAGACCCCAAAAGATGCCACCAAGTGCCAGTTCTCTTCCTCCAAGGTATCCCCAAGCTCTTTGGGTGACCACTTGCCTCTGGGGAGACAGGGTTATAGAGAATAAGGTGACACAATGTAAGTGGGGAGCTGAAGAACAACAAAGCCTCTTCCTGCCCAGATTATCTGATGCTGGCAGCCGAGGTCAGGGATCAGCCCTGCTTTGTGGGCGCTCATTACACCCCCTCAGCAGTAACACACAGCCTGGGGTTGAACTCCTTTCCCGCCGTCGGGAACGGCTCCAAACCACTATCAGACTTCCACCAGCATCAACCACAAGTGACTCATTGCTCCAGAGAACGAGGACAGATGGGAACAAGGGAGAAAACAGAGTGCAGCAGGAGATGGCAGCCCGAGCAAGGCAGGCGTTTGCTCCTCAAGCATGCACCAAGGCAAGGGAGAGGCAGAGCCAAGTGCAGAGCCAGGGAGACAGTCTCCTCTCCGGCACTTACACCTTCCTGTCATTGAGCAACATCCCATTCATGGTCTCGATGGCCCGAGTCGCTGCCTCGTGAGTCTCAAAGTGAACAAAGCCATAGCCACGGGATCCGTTTTCATCACAAACCACCTACAAACACAGAGCGAGGAGGAAGAAAGAGACAAGACGCTGGTTTTCTCCATGCTTGCAGATGAGCAAGTCACTAGAAAACCTACGCTCGTTATCCAGAGGCATTTACCCTCCCTGCCATCCCATCCTGCCATGGCTGAGCTGCACTGGGGTGCTGGTAGCAGGTCAGGGAGCCAGGGGAGAGCTCTGCCCCAGGGCTGCCCAGGGCCAGATGTCCTGCTGGGGCCAGGGTGGTCACCCTCCAGCACCTGGTCCTTTATGTGATGCCCAGGAGCTTGTGGGTCACCAGGCCCCGCTGAGCTCAGGCAGGACAGCACACAGCATCTCTGTGCAGGGACTGGGAAGAAAGGGGACAGCGGGGAAAGCCCCCATTCCCAGGAGAAACACAGCAGGGCCTCTTGGCTTCAAAGCAGGTGGGAATCTAGAGGAAATTTTATAGGAAGCAGAATGAGAAAGTGAATTTCAGCTGGCTGCAGCACAGTGCCAAGAACACAGGGCAGCTCTGCAGCCAGCCCCTTCCTACAGGGCCTGTGGGCACGTGTACCTTGCATGACAGAATGTGTCCAAAGGTGGAGAAGGTGTCGTACAGGGCTTTGTTATCAATGGAGTCATCCAGGTTCTTGATGAAGACGTTTCCAACCCCCGACTTCCTGAGCCCGGGGTCCCGCTGGGACCACATGATGCGGATGGGACGACCTTTGATCACTTCGAAGTTCATGGTGTCCAGGGCTCGCTCAGCTGGTAAAGATGGGGGAGAGAGGAGGGTAACAGAGACAGATCCCCTTTGCATCCCACAGCAGCTGAGACAGGCACAGGAATCAGGGATTCTGTTGGATAGGGGCTCGTTAACCTAAACGAGAGAGCTCTGCCTGCCAGGGCAACAGGGTGAGGCAGGGGCTGCTCTGCTCTCTTCTCCTCCCCTCCAGCCACAATCACTCCTTCCTTTTTGGTATTTTTTTTCCTCTCCAAAGCATGTCTGACTCCCACAGAATCCATTTCACTGCAAGCTCCAGTTTGGCAGATGCCCAACTCATTTACCCAGTAAAGATTTCAGTCTCCAGGGCAACTAACCCAACACCTTGCCATCACGGCTGTCTTGCTCCAGCACGAAACACCTCTTGGTTCCAGCACTGTGTCACTGCGATGCCAGCCAGGAGAGGGGCCTCGTTTCACACCATGAGCCAGCAGGCAGCTGGCTGCCCTGGGGAAGGGCAGAAGGGGTGCTGCTGCCCTTCTCCATCAGCTTAGGGAGATGACTCTTTCAAGTCACCTTCCTCTCCCTACAAGCCCAAAGCCCAGCTGCTGCCTCCTCTCCCAGTCCCTAAGAAGAGATGGGCGAGGGATGCACCACCATCCAAGAGCTGACTGGATGCAGGGATTAATTACAACCAAACCTCAATATCAGGAGAATATTGCCCAAGCCCCAGCAGCTGATGCATCCATTCAGACAACTGCTCCCCCCTTCCCTTCCATCTCTTGCACACCCCAAGTCCCCGTTGTGAGGCAGATCCTCGTGGCTGGGTTACCAGCATCGTACCGTCCACAGGCTGCTGGAAGTTGATGTAGGCATAGCCCAGCGATCGGCGCGTGGCAACATCCCGACAGACCCGGATGGACATGATGGGCCCAGCAGGCGAGAACTTCTCATAGAGCATGGCTTCGGTCACGTCCGGGTGGAGGTCTCCCACGTAGAGAGAGGCTAAGGGATAGCCAGGGCCGCTGGCGTTCATGGTCAACCACAAAGCTCAGCTGCAGAGGAAGAAAAACACGAGGCTTCAGGGCACAGGTTTTGGATCGCACGCAGCCACCACAGACCTGCACTGGGGTCCCACCAGCAATGATAGGACCAGGAACGTCCCAAGGATGCTGCAGTTCCCAAGTTTTCAGGCACATTCCATGTTGGAATCAAAGCTGAGCTGGGGTGATCTGCACCCTGCAGCCCTCACACACCTGGGGAGCTGCCAGCATCTCACCACACACTTCAGTTTGCTCCTTTCAACACTCAAAACCCAGGAGAAACACAACAGAGTTTAATTCCTCAGAAGGTAAAAGCTCTTCTCCACCAGAGGCTCCCATTTCAATCCCTCCTTAGCAGCCGCTCAGCCAGAGCAAGCCCCAGGAGCACACGTTTGCTTTACTGCATGGCACGGCCCTGCCAGGGGAGCAGCTTCCCAGCAGCAGCCCTGCAGCCCACAGCACTCCCAGCAACTGCCTCCATCTCTACCAAGGCAAACACAGGTTTTTAGCCAGCCCTTCCCGATTTCTGAGCTTGCTGATGAGGTCTCCAAAGAAAGAAAATTGACACTCAGTCTCTCACTGGTTTTAGCTGGGTATAAAGTCGCGTGTGAAGGCGACAGTCGCTGCCCGCAGCCCCCAAGGCACTGCCCAGGAAAACAGAAATGCAACTCCTGCCCTAAAAGCTTGTAAGCCAACCTTTGGGGCTCTTACCTGAAGGCTCACAAGACACGCGACACTTGAGAAGATGCCCCCACGAATGCCCCAAATAAACGCACACACACAGCAGAGGTGCATTAAGCAATCCCAGAATGGTTTGGGTTGGAAGGGACGTCAGAGACCCCCTCGCTCCAACCTCCTGCCATGGGCAGGGACATCTCCCACCGGACCAGGTCTCTCCACGCCCTGTCCAAGCTGCCCTCGCACACTCACTCACAGACAGGGCAGGACACAGAAGAGCCGCGCTCCAGCTCCGGGAGCCAGAGCAGCTCCCCTTGCGAGCACCACCCGAGGTCCTCGGAGCAACGCTGAGAGAAACCCGGGCACTGAGAGCGACCCCGGGCACCCGGAGCAGCTCTGGGCATTGAGAGCAACCCGGGCACCGAGACCGACCCCGGGCACCGAGACCCCCTCGGCACAAGGGGCTGAACACCCCGAGCCGGCGGCACCGGAGCCAGGGCAGAGCCCGAGCCCGACCTCACCCGGGACCCCCCGGCCCCGGGACCCCGGCCCCGCACTCACACCGAGCGCTCCGCTGGGCTCGGCTCGGCTCAGCTCGGCTGGGCTGGGAACAGGGCAGGGCAGGGCAGCACCGCCCCGGTTACCGGCACCGGGGGCGGGACGGGCCCTCCCCGGGGCTCTCCCCGCCCCCTGCGACTCCGCCCCGGGAGGTCAAACCCTGGGCAAGGCAGCCCAGCAGCATCAGCAGCCCGCAGCAGCCCCCAGCAGATCCCTAGCAGCCTACAGCAGCTCCCCAGCAGATCCCCAGTAAATCCCCAGCAGCCCCAGCAGATCTCTAGCAGATCCCCAGCAGCCCCAGCAGATCTCTAGCAGATCCCTAGCAGCCTCCAGCAGCTCCCCAGCAGCTCCCCACCAGATCCCCAGCAGATCTCTAGCAGATCCCCAGCAGCCCCAGTAGCCCCCAGCAGATGCCCAGCAGCCCCCCCGCAGCCTCCCAGCGTTGAAGGGTTTGGACGGACCCAGCAGTTGCATCTCCTGATTTTTGCATGAAAAAACCCAAATGAGCTGCCGGGGTCTCACTCTGGTGGCTCTCCAACGCCGGTGACTTTCCAGGCGAAGGGAGGTAATGGTGCCTTGAGCCCTGCGTGTCCCACCCACCCACCTTTAGGAAACCACCTGCACCTTCTAGTGGGTTATTCTCTGAAGTTAAGAGATCCAGACATGAGCCACTGAGATACCCCCAGCTCGGTGCAACCCCCTCATCATGAGGCACTTCCACGCTCCCAAACTCCGCAGCGAGTTCCCTCAGTGCCCAGCTGAGACCCACGGGCTACAGAACCTGGACTCTGCCACCACCTTTTGTCTGGACGACATTTGAGTGATACAAGGTCACCTTCATCTCCAACCATCACCCTCCGGCTGTGCTGGACATACCGGTACGTGTCTGAGGGGTGGTGATTTGTCATCTCCACCTCACCCAGAGGTTTCCCACGCTCCATCTCACCCAGAGTTCAGAGGAGCCTCAGTGCCAGGAGCGAGAAGCTGCAGCTGCACCGATTCGATCAGTCAAACACGTAGAGCACACCCAGGCTCTAACTGTGGCTGGGCCAGCTTCAGGGCCCTTTCCCAAGTTGTTAGAATTTTACTGGAAAAATTAAGACATTCCCTCAACTGATCAGTGCTGCAGAGCCCTCTCTGAAGCTCATCATTTCCCCCAAAAGACAGCCAGGATGGGAGATGTCATCTGAAAGAAGTGAGGCAGGATGAGGGCTCTGTGAACAGCCAGCAGGACCCGGGAGTTTTTCTTCTTGGAGCCAGCAGCACCATCATCAGCATGGGTCAGATTGGGAGCTGGTGTACACCGTAACATCACTTAAGAGCAGGTATGTCCATAACAGCAGAGAAAAATGTCCGAGTCCCAGTAATTACAGATACAAGCAGAGGGACCACCAGTTAAAGCCACAGTACAGGACAATTAGTGCTTAACCAGCAGCTAGTTAGATTTTGGCCTAACGCTTCTGTGGTGGTCAATCAAAAGAAGCTGAGTGACGCTACCCACAGAGCGCAGTTGTGTGTCATGGAATCATAGTCTCACGGCAGGAGTGAGAGGCTCCGAGAGTAGGAAGGACACTCCCTTCAGCCCCAACCAGCCTCCTCGGCGCTTTTAGGCTGAGTGCTGTCAAGCAGCCTGGCTATCGCTAGCCACCTCTGCAAGCCCTGCCTCCAGGAAGACACCTTCACCCACAGATAAACGTGCCCCTGCCCTCTCAGCAGCGCTCCTGCCCTCCCAGCTGAGGCGTGAGGTTACCCGCAGTGTTCACAGGTCGTGGTGCAGTTGGGGGTGCGAGAGGGTGACTGGGACAGGGCCGGCTCAAGAGCCAACCCTGTGTCCAGCCGTGTGCCTGTGCAGGATCCCTGAGGAGCAGCCTTCAGCTGTTCTCCTGCACCGTGTGTTTCACCACACCACGGGCAATGAATTGTGGCAAGTTAAATAGATAGTCTCATTTCTTCGAAGTCCTGCAATGCCAACGTATTTTAAGCATGACCTCAACAAAAATGAAGTGAAGCAGTGTTCTCTACTACAAATCTGGGAGGGGGGGGTGTGGGGAATTCTCTCCGCAAAGGAACGAGTAATTAAGTATTTGAAAACCTTGAATCAACTCACACAATCCACGTTCTGAGCATTTAATAAAAAGCAGGTGGTGATTTTAGTCCCGCGGGGTTTTTTGCCGCTACGGCAGCAAAGATAACGGACACGAACAACTGATAAAATTTTTTTTTATTATTCACTTTTGAATTCTTTTACACTTTCCTGATTATTTTGTGTAAGGTGAAACTAGAACTGTTTAAAAGACATACACAAATCTAGTACATCAATAACCAGGTATTTCTTTTTGCTATACTATTCTCACAACCACGTGTGTGCTAGGCAATATAACCGTCACAGAAGCAAACTTTAGGCAGAATACTGGTCAGTAAAAACAAAGCGAAAAGAGCTACCAGATATACAGACAGGCTCGGTTCCACATTCACTACTGCATTTATCAAGCGCCAAGTATTAACTGCACAATTTGTTCAGCTAGTAGAGGGGAGTTTTAAAATCAGTGCATGAAATTCTCTTCAGCAGACAGATGGACAGACAAACAGATGGGTCCTATACCTAAATGGAATGTGAAGGCAGGGGGATGATACCGCGAGACTGATCGGTGACTATTCCTAATCTTTTTCACTGCATTATTCACGCAACTCTTATTAGACTTTATTTAATGGGACATGTTTGAAACAGAACTAGGTGAGGACGTTTGGAGCTCAAATATTCCAAGTGTTACGAATGTGTAGGTCTGCATTCCAGTACAATAAATGGGAAATCCTGAATATTTGAGCCAGGTCCTGGTACTACCAGACAAGAGCTGAAGACTGTGACAGCACTGGCAGCTCTCAAACATCCAAGAGAAACCCGTCCTCGAGCAGGCCCAGGTCTCACCCACCATCCTGACGTTATCCATCATCAGAGAAAGGATGTCACGTATGTGGGAATCCAAAATTGCTTTAATGGAGTTTAAACAGGTGAGAGGGTCAAGGGTGAACAGAGTCCAATGGGAGAAAAATTTCTCTAAGGTGAACTTAAAGACAGCTCAGTGGATTACTTAAGTTTTCAGGGTAAATCGAAAAGGGGAATACCATGAAGATTTTGATTCACCTAAGAATAAAGTAATGCAAAAAAGGGCTGATCACTTCATGGTATCATCCAAACTAATAAGGCCATTCAAAAAATTGAATCTTCTCCTATTGCAAGTCCATGGTAGCAAACCAAGAATTCTCACTACTGAAGAATATCTAGGGTGTAATTAGGTAAGTTATTGCTGTGGGAAGGGGCTTAGTCATGCATGTGGTATGAGCATGAAAGCACTTTGAGAAGTCAAATCCCAGTTATCTGCCAGTGTAAAGAGTTTGGAAATCAAGCTGCTAACTCCCCCGTTACCCTCCTCCCCCAAACAAACCCCATCCCCAGAAAGACAGGACTGACGAAGTGAGCTTTTGACTGAAAGCGGTGCCTCAGACTCGGTTACAAATGTCGACAGCGTGCCTGTTGAACTAACTCAGAGCAGTGTCACTAACTGGAATGCCGTACAGCGGATTGGTTTCCTTCCATGCCCCAGTGTCACAATAGAATCTCTATAACTTTCTGTACAACTTTACAACAGAATTGTACTTCGACTATTTTGGTGCCAAATTAAGCTCGCCAGAGTTACATAATTGACGTCTACTTTTCTACCAATAAGAGTTTTGTAAAGTCAATTGCAAATCACAAAACCCATAATCACAGTGTTCAGTTAAAAATATAAACACGGTAATCGTAACTGTAAATGTTCGTATAGGAAAGTTCGGAATGCCATTAGAATAACCGACCTCCGCTTGAAGTACACAAAACACCAACCAACCGTTTTTACCCCACAGACAGTTTTTGCTACGTTGAGGTTGTGAAAGTCGATGTACTATTCTTTTTGCTTGTCGCACAAAGGGATATATGTGTAGGATACAGGGTGACATTGAACATATAGTGAAGCGTGACAGCCATTAGTTCTCTCCCTCCCCAGCGTCCCCTTCATCTCCCTGGTTTTCCGACGTCCATAGCTGGAAGGAAACACAAGCACATGTTTACGCTGAAAGCTTGCGGTTAATTACAGCTGTCAGGAGAGGGAAGGCAGCAGAGTTAGCAGGAGCTCTGCAATTTTCTCAGCTATGAGCAACAGAGGATTGAACTTAACAGTAAAGCTAAAAATAATGAACTAGAAAAAGAGGAGAGGAGAATAAGTAAAAAGCCAGGACAAACTCTGCACGTGCGGCATAAAGCTGGCTGCTGAGAACAGACAGGCTCCACTCTGGGTGATCAAACAGCTGAGTTTGTTACAGCGGTTAACAAGTGATTTCTGGTTAAAACAAGCAAGTCTAAATAGTCTGGCTACAAAAAGCAGCAAAGAGATACAGTTAACACCTCAAAAAGGCTTTTAATGGCACAGGATTAGCTCAGCTGTCCAGCCCTGCTCAGCAGAGCCCAGCAGCCTAAAGGAGTAAGAGCGCCCAGCGCAGCCGGCTGCCCTGTGATACTTACAGTGAGGTTGTCCCTAAGCAGCTGCATGATCAGAGTGCTGTCTTTGTACGACTCTTCATTCAGCGTGTCCAGCTCTGCTATCGCTTCATCAAATGCCTAAAAATGTGCAAGACAAAGCACTTTCAAACTGCCATCTCTGAATTCAGATTCCGCTCTCTGAATCCAGATGAAAGCCCAAAACCAACTTTACTACCATGTCAACACCAAGTCTGAAGAGGGAAGTGTGTGCTCTGTCAACCTGAAGAATCCCAGACTGGTTTGGGTGGGAAAGGACCTTTCAAGGTCATCTAGTCCAACCCCCCTGCAGGGAGCAGGAACATCTGCAACCAGAGCAGGTTGCTCAGAGCCCCAGCCAACCTCACCTGCAATAGTGCCAGGGATGAGGCAGTGACCACCTCTCAGGGCAACCTGGGCCAGGCTCTCACCACTCTTACTGTAAAAAAATTTTCTTTATATCTAGTCTCATCTTTTAGTTTAAACTGTCCTCCCTTGTCCTGTCCCAACAGGTGCTGCTCAAAAGTCTGTCCCCATCTTTCTGACAGGCCCCTTGAAGGACTGAAAGGCCCCAAGGTGGTCTCCCCAGAGCCTGCTCCTCTCCAGACTGAGCGACCTCAACTCTCTCAGCCTGGCCTCATAACTTGAATGATTCACATAGCTTGAAGCTGAATTTTAAAATAACACTTTAAAGCAATATTTTGATTAAAAATGAAGGTCTCACTGGTCTAAATGGGTAGTAAAAGACAAAGGTACCATTACGTTGATATATACACTGTACATATGTAGGCAAGAAAATGGAAGACGGGTTTTTTGACGGTGGGGTGTAAGGTCTTGGATTTCTTTTCAAAACAGCATAGGAAAGCAGGTATGTTCCACTAGAGATTAATAAAGCTGCTCCTCCCATCGATCTAGAAGTGCAAGCCCACGCTGCAAGTCTGAGAGCTGGGCGCCGTGAACAAGCGCTATTCTTCATTCAGGTTTCAAACAGATGTAAGCAATCTAACTAAAAAGGCAGGAACAGCAACAGCATTTTACACAGCAAAACATCACTTCTTGTTACAGAGCATTACTGAAGTGCACGTTAAGAACACAAAGATTCGCCTAATGCCTTATTATTCATTACTGCCAGACAATTTTCAGATGCAAAATGCTCCGCTCAGAAGGCTCTAACCTTATTCCAGACAAAACTGACCAGCTATTGGCTTGGCACAGCCCATCACACGAGCTCTTTTTGTTCTCTGGAGTGAGGCACACACAGCTACATAAGGACATTCAGGGCTACAAGTGAAGTCACAAAGACAACACCTCCTCAAGTGTCCCGATTCAAATATTTCACTTTACAAGTGCTAAGTGTTTTCAAATTTGACACAAGCGCGTTCTAAGAGAATTATACAGACATAACAAGAGGCATTTTGTCATCGCTTTCTCTGGATGAACCTCACTAGGAAATTCAATTTTCTTAAAGCTAGGCTGGTCCAGCCAACTAACTTACCTGAAACTCTACTACAATGACAGCAGTTTGCAGATGAAAGCATTTTTAAGGAATTTGCTACGAAAATGCATAATCATCTACAAAGTGCTACTGCAAACAAGTAATCATCTCCTCAGTCTTCACAAAAAATTGGTGATAGGAAGAGTTAGTCTCCAGAAAAACTGGTGATATGAAGAGTCCGCTTACCGTCTTTGCCAGATTACAGGCTTTTTCAGGAGAATTTAGTATCTCGTAGTAGAAGACCGAGAAATTTAGAGCCAAACCGAGTCGAATGGGGTGTGTTGGCTGCATCTCTTTCTTGCTAATTTCGAATGCCTCCTGGTACGCTTGCTGGGAGTTCGCTACCGTTGCTGCAAGAAGTAATTACAATCACATTAACGCACAGCACATCGCCGTACTTCCTGGGGGAAGCGATCGTATTCTCAGTCTGGGCGACTGTGCCACCAGAAACTCATAAAACTGCATATGCACAGACAATTCTTTCAGGGTTTTTAGAAGTAAAAACCTACCACCGGCTGAACTATGGAGGCAGAAATAATTGTTCAGATAAAGCTTTCATCTATAGGAATTACATTCAACGTTTTAATAGACTTAAAATGAAATGCATTAAAAAATGAATTCCAAGCAAGCTCAATGCACATACACCTGAGAATCAGTCAGTGAGGTCAGGGGCTGCAACAAAAATTTGACTGGTTTGATGAATGTCTGTCAATCACTTCTATTAATTTCAGTGAAATCTTTCTCTAGAAGTGACTTGCACTGCAACCATCTCAACACTACAGAGTGGTAGCAAAAAGAAATAAATACTTTTAGTGAGGGGAAAAGAATACAAGTATTTTTTTTATACTTTATTTTGCTCGGCCTACAGCAGAAGGAGAGGTTTTATCTCTACTTACTCTGCTTATTGTCCCCAGATGCCACCTCTGAGAGGTATCTGTAGTAGTCACCTTTCATTTTCAAGTAGAAGACCTTGCTTTCGGGCTGCGTGGCATTGACAATAAGGTATTTATCCAGGAGTTCCTGAGAAAGGAAACATCACTTTTTTTTTTTTTTTCCAAGTCATAAAAATAATGCCTGAAACAGCCTTTGTTACAATGGTAACCATGAAGTGTTAGAACATTAACAATGACGTCTGCACGCTCATGCATTAATCACTTTGCCTACTGTTGTCTCAACTCAGAAAAAAACAAGAGCGAAACCAACCTAATCCATGGAAAGCAAAGAACTCGCCACGCTGAGGCTCCCTCCAATTCACTCCTGCAGAAACTAAGGACTGTCAGGGCTTACGACTGCAAAGATTGTCCTGGGAACACACTGATGCAAGCCTATGTCCACAACCAAGCTAACGAAAAGCAGCAGCTTGACATTAGCACAAGTCTGGTCATTTTTGCTGCCACACACTTGAATTCTGTAGAGAGCAGTGAAATTACCCACAACAAACTGATTCTATCTGCAACTCCAGCAGAAAAGTGGCACTGTCAGCACATGTGCATTCAGAAAGAGATGCAAAGACTGACAGAACTGACAGCAACTGCTCCTGACTGAGCTTTAGGAAAGTGAACGGCAATAAAGAAAAGCCCTCCAAGCGAAAGGAACTGCAAAACCAGTTTGGAGGAAGAAGTACACACCTCCTCCAGCCAAAAAAAAGTACTAAACAAGCCTCAGGACATCAGTATTCATTAACGAAAGAATTTAAATGATAGGCCTTTTAGCAGGACTCATGCCAGTGCCCCAGATCTAAATTTGCATCCAGCAGCTGAGGGTCTTCAACGTCGCCTTGTTTGCTTTTTTCTATTAAGAAAAAAAAAAAAGCTCTTCTATAACAAATTCCCTAAGAAACCAACTAGACAACTTAGAAACTAGAATTGGACTCCAGCACATGGCTATGCAAAATTATTCCCCTGCTAAGGTACTGCAGCATCTACAGCACCAGCAAGACTCCTTTAAGCCTCTCTGAAGAACGCTGCAGCTCTAACTACTGTTAATTTTTGCGGTTGGATTATTACCAGAACATCATTG
Source organism: Todus mexicanus (assembly GCA_013389965.1). NCBI lineage: Eukaryota > Metazoa > Chordata > Aves > Coraciiformes > Todidae > Todus > Todus mexicanus. Next base: position 71,226 of record WEIS01053188.1, read on the forward strand.
CAGATATCCTGCAATTCAGCCTCGATTTTCTCACGGTATTCTTTTCCCATCTGCTGTTTCTTCTCATTCCTCTCTGTTTTCTGTTCAATGCTGGAAATGACACGCCAGGATGAGCGACGGGCACCGACCACGTTCTTGTAGGCAACCGAGAGTAGATTCCTTTCTTCATTGGACAGTTCATGTCCCTGCTCGGTGACAGCCTTCATCGCAGCAGCCATGTCATCGTAACGCTCGGCCTGCTCAGCCAGTTTGGCTTTCTGTACCAACTCGCTTTTGTCCATGGCTCTCTCCTGTAATTAGCGAGGAATAAAAAGACAGAGAAATGTCTCGATCGTCTGCACCGTGGAAGGTAACGCTGAAAGGTGGAGTGGAACTCACAGACACTAATAAGCGGGAAATCTATCAACGCTAATAAAGTGATAGGAAAGGCTTCTCTTTAAAGATTTATTTGACTTCTCGCCAAATAAATGTTTAATTTCTATGTGTATATGGCCAATCACAAGCCTGAAGATATCTAAGCATTATTCTTCAAAATGCATCAAAAATTTACATCAGCATTAAGCACAACACATCGATATGTTCCCCATGTAAATCTCTCCCCTTTCCTATACTGGCCACAGCTCCGTCTGGGAAACACTGCATGTTCTAACCCAGCACCCACCAGTTTGGGGTGTTCTGGGATGCTTTTTGCCTCTGTTTTCCCCCACCGTTGTATAACAGCAGCTCCTCAGGAGCCCTGAAGCCCTGGACAGCTCCACCAAAGATTTTTTGCACGCTACAGGAGATGTTTCTGTGGGTTTAAATAAACCATACCCAGTAAAGCTGTAGGTGTTGGCAACTATGGAAAGTAGATTTGTACTGTTCTGCCAGAAAATGATACCTTTTATACAATCATCAATGTGCATATAAAGGACAATTCTACACAGCTAGGGTGGCTGTGGTCTCAGGTTTTGAAAACCTTTTAAATAACATTGATATCCACAAAACCTGAGTGGGACATGGCCCATGTGATGGTCACTACTGGAAAACTAATCGCTTACATGGAAACAACTTGTTTATCATTTCTGATAAAGCAGTTTAGCAACTGAAGCCAAGGAAAAAACACCACGTGATCACAAGGTCCCTGAAGAGCTTCAGCACTGAAGAAATGAAGTTAGTGAGGAATGTGTCAGTGAGGCAGCTTGAGCATTGCTGATTTCTACGAGACAGTGCTAAAGATACTTAACTCAGCTACTGGGCTACCAACGCTCGACCGTCTAGGGCCAGCTCCACAGGAAAACTTAAGTTTCTTTGTCTTTAGCAAAGTAAGTGGACCTCAATACCTCACAAACCCCCAGATGCCCTAAACTCATCCATCAAATTTCTCGAGGTGCCCAAGTTCACTTTCAAACAGACCCAGAACTGTTATTCTTGCCAGTGCTGAGTAATAATAATGTTCTCTCCTACTCCCTAAACCTCAATCACCGCCCAGGCTGAGACCTAGAAGCCTAAAAACAACTTCTAAGAGAACAATAAAAACCAGAGAAGAACAGTAAGCTTACAGCCCTATCAGTAAGAACCAACAGGTTGACAGCGATTGCTGTAGCCTCTTCCCTGGGTCTCACCTCAGGTCCCAGTCTGACAGAGAACATCTCGCACACACTGCTCAGCTTGTATTTTAATCTAGGGATCACCTACCACACTATCGTACAGGGAAGCCAGGCCCTTGTACTAAATCCTCAACCTGGACAATGAGATGCAGTTCCAAATTCCCATCCTGTGCATGAGCAGTTTCAGAGTTTCCTACTGCCAGGGATGGAGTCCTAACTACAACACTATTTTGGGATGAGTGTATTCAGTCCCTCCAGCTGAAGATATTCTGCTTCAGCAAAAAAATTCACCCAAGATATCAAGTCAGATGTTGCTATTTCACATCAAAGCTCCTGAAGCAAACCCAGCAACAGCATGTCCTACCTGCGATATATTTGCAAGTCACATTCTCTCATGCTTGCGTTTGATCCTCCGCGAATCTAGCCTAACGCATCCGTCCACGTAAGGCACCCTGTAAGGATACGTAACGCTAAACCCAGCCTCCTGGAAAGAGAGAGACCTCTTGCAGACTTGTAAGTAAAGCTGGGCTGCAGCTCAGTTCCATTTCAAATACCACGTTTAAACTAGGGGGTTTTGGCACCTATTGAAAGGTGACACGCAGGCTTCAGATCGCAGCCCTCAACCAGACAGACCGGCTGCGGGCAGCAGCGTGACAAATTCTTGTAAGGCATGATTAATTTGGCTCTGTCTTCCTCCAGAGGCTTTTACTATGGGGATATGCTGTATTGGCTTATCAAATGGAGAGCTCCTCAAGATGAAAGGCATTACGTCGAGTTTGTGATGTGAATTTCTCTTCCCTACTTTGAAGTGTAGCTTAGCACGGAGTGCAACAAGCCCAATGAAATCATCAGACCATCTACCATTGAGAGAACCCATCCCGCTTCTCACTGCTGTGTCTACCAAACTTCGTAAACCATTCCCTAAACTCTGCACTAAATTTAGACTATGTGCTTAACACAGGAAGTAATTTGTGAGTGACATTTCTCTACCCACTCACTGAAGTCTGCACAGGAACAAAGTACACCTGAAGAATGCTCTTTCTGTTAGAACAGCCAACTTTGAATCACAGGACATTCAAACCAGACAGTTGCAGAGCAGTTCGAGTTTCCTCACAGTCTGTGCAGCTTCTAGAAGCATTTCTATCGCAGCCGTCTTATCTCCTGCTCTTCTTATGGCATGTAGAAGCAGCCTGCTGCTGCTTGAAGTCCAGAGGCAAGCAGCTCCAAGAGTTTACATTTTGCCACTGAAAGGTCAGTTCTATCTTTGATTTGTACTTTGCCAATAGTGGCCTCATCTATAGCCAAGCCATCCGTGCAGAATTCCGTTTACAAACAATAGAGAGTTTAGTTTAGAAATGGTGCAGAGTTTGTTTTATCAAGCTCACTGACATATTTATCTTTAGATGCAAGTCAGTTCACAGCAGTCAATGGGTTCATGTAAGGACACATGAGGAAATCACAGAGGGAACTGGAAGGGCAAAAAGTCCTACTGGATAAAAGAGATCCAAAAACCAGTTTAATGCATCAACTACCCAGGCGAAACACCAGTACAAAGCATTGGAATGTTGTTTCTCATCAAACAACTTTCCTCAGTAACATATGTAATGTAACGTACATAATGTAAATAATTTATGCACATCTTAAAACTCAAACCGGTTACTGCAGATGGAGTTCCTCCGAACTTCACTGGCTTGGTTTTGACACAAAAATTCAGTATACAGAGTCTTGGGTTGCTTAATTAACCTTAATATCCGTATTGTTAGTAGGTTTGCTACGAAACACAAAGTACTATTCAATAACAGATTTAACGGAACTTAAATGCAGTAAGAAAAGCATCGCCCACCCCAAAATATCGACAGTATGCCTACCATGGTTTTGTACACAGGGTGCTGCACAAAGGAACACTTAAAATCCTCATTTGATTCTCCATTGCTTACCTTGTTAGAAGCTTGGAGAGAGCTTTGCAGAGCTATGCTGGCTTGAGCTCCAAAAGAGGGAAGTGTTTGCCAGAAGGAAAAAAGATACAAGGAAAGGAGTGATGTTTGAAAAGGCAAAGAAGCAACTATCAGTTATAGCTGGTCCCTCCCATAGAGGAGATGAAAGCCACACTCGGACAATGGATCAGTGTGCCACAGTCTGAAACAAGCAAAGCCTACAGCTAAAAATACTCCTAGGCCACAAACAGAAGCCATCTCACAAAGGTTACCTGCAGCTAGGAGCAAAACACACAGAGGTGACGAACAGGAGGCCGACAGGAATGAGCTATTCTAGGACTACCGAAGCCATGCCATGTCGGCAAGGGGGCGAGAGGGAGGATGGGAAACGGAGCGGAGACGTGCAGATCACAGCCATGGAGGAGTCCTGACAGCTGCTCCTCCTAAGCAGAAGATTCTCATATTAGATGCGTTAATACATTTCAAATTCTTAAGACGGGGTGTTCTTAAGAATCTGTCAAACCACAACTTAGTAGCCCTCCAAAGAAGATGTGGCTGGACACTACTTACAACAAGGAACGCCAACCGGTAACCAGCAGTCACAGCCACTGGTACCAGCTGCCAGAAATTTGAATCGCCCTAAATCCCACACATCAAAAAGTGATTTTATTATTATTTATTTTCCTCTACCTCCCATACAGCCTAGAGTTCTTTCAATTTCTCTTTACAGATGCGGAATAGCGGGTATGCAGCTACTAAAAGTTACAATCGTTTATTTACTTCCCCCTACCCAGTAAAGCGTCAGGCCTGTGAGGACAAGGCTGTAACATACCACAGACTGCCAAAGGTAGAGTTGAGAACCTGTAAACCACACCAGTTTGTAACCTCCTTGTTACTTCCAGTGGAAAATGCAGTAAGAAGGGGATGGTGCAGCCATCCCAGGAACAGCAGCTGAAGGCAGCACACCCACAGATCGTTCAGGAGGGGCTGGACACACACCACTGGGGGGTTACATCTCAGGTAATGTCCTCCAGCAGGAGCTTGAGAACTACATCTTACAACTAAGCAGCTGCTACATCTGCTTTGTGGCCTTTATTGCTTCCAACCTCGATGAGCTGTTCAGGACAAAGCCACAACAGATCAGAAGTAACTGTATTTAAAGTCTGCAGAAATCAAATGAAAACTGACACTGAAAAAAATCTGGCTTATATAACATATTGAACTGACAGGACAATACTAATAAGCCTATGTCGGCCTGAAGTCTGCTGCTCTCCATGACCTGTTCTTCTGATGCTAATTAAGCCATTGATTTCTGGGGACTGTTTTTCTCTTTATAGCAAGCGTGAGAGTCTATCAGACAAACACTTCCACTTTGCAAAGGGAAAAAAAAAAATAGATGGTGAGAAAGCAGCGTGGTTACTGGTTTGACATACTGGTCCCTAACGAGCCAAGCAGACATGCAGGTCAATGGACCCGCATGTTCCTCTGTGAGAAACGAACATCAAGCTGGGTTTGGTGAAATGGGATGCAGTCCTACTTCTCAGTCACAAACGCGGTAAGTTTGCTCAAATTACAACAGGAGAAGCACCAGACTGGTTCGGATTTTACAGCTCAACCTTCTAACAATACACGAATACACCTTACTTGATTTCTGGATGGGCAATTCATTCCGCAATTAAATACTCACATGAGGTAAGCGGTATTTCAAATTACAGAGATATATATTTGTAATTACAGAGAGTAAGAGCTTTGGAGATACTATTTCTAAACCAAATGGAAAACCCTTCTCTGTAATTCAGGTACACACACCCTGACACATGTATCTGTGTGACGCTGATGGCGCTCACTGTCAAGCAGACATCGCTCCCAAGAGAAATTCTTTATACAAAAGAAATCGAGTCTTTAAATGGAGCGCAAGGAACCTTCGGTGCTTTGTCGCAGCATTACGCATTTGACTTCATTAGTTGTGTTTCTCTGGTTTGGTTCCCTCAAAGGCTGCCCTGAAATGTTAAATAAGTGATTGGAAAATCAACGTGTCTGGTAAGATCTCAACTGTGAAATCTTCCACAACTGTCAAGGGCCTGGGTATAACGAGTTTGGTAAAACACGCTGCAAATGTAACGAGGAAAAAAAAAAGTAAAATGACTTCATAGTTGTGATATTCTTGCTGACCTTGTGCTGCACATAACTTCAGCCTCTTCTGCATCTACTGATTAACCGCAGACCCTGGCCTTCAGCTCAAATCTTTATGCAAAAGTTCAGATAAAATTAACATTCTAGGAAGCCGTGCCTGAGCCTGCTCTGGCAGCTCCGGCCAGCGTCACCTGGTGCTTCCTAAAACTGACCGATGTAATTTTTGAATAAAAAGACATTTGATGGTTTTCAACCTCCACAGACAATTATGAACCTTCGATGAGAAGCAGAGTGTGAGAGTAACTGGCACTGCCCGGACAGCTTCAAGTTAGCGACATTAACCTCGCTCTTTTTAATGCCATTTAATCGAGGGACCGAAGGCTGGCAGGGACGGCGCTGCCACGTACCTGTGGCGCGTCACATAAGGCAGCTGCAGGTGGAAACAAGCAGTTCCACAGTCCCAACACACTTATATGGAAACACCTTTCTGTTCCAGCTGGGAGAATTGGTTTTGGCTAGAGTCCAGGTGGAAATAGTGAGTTATCCCAAAAAATCTTCCCCCAGGCATGACGTTCCTGCCAAACTTCTGTATTCGTATCGCAGGTAAATCCCTTTTGTCAATAATGAACGGAGAGTATTTATATTACTGGGTGGGGCCAGAAGGGCGGCCGTACAGAAGCCACACGACTCTAACGCCTCGTCTTCCTGGGATGTCTGAGGATACCGGACAGATCAGAGTACTAACTTTTTACCTCATTAATCCAATCATCATTTACTTAACTCGTCCTCATCCGAGTTTATTTACACGCAGCACAAAAAGCCGCGTACTGGCAAAGGCCTGCTTAGGGGAAGGAAAAAAAAAACCCAACCCCAAGACTCAACATCAAAATAGCAGAGATCAGAACATGCGGTACTGACATAATGAGGTTGAGGAAACTGCACGAGGCCCATCTGTGCAACCAGTCTATCACTTGATTGGTACCAACTTAATAAACAAAATATACAAGGAGGTATTTTTGCCGTCTTTTAATATGGATAGTGAAAAAGGCACCTGCGTTCTTACTTGTTTGCTCTTCTAGCCCAGCTATTATCATCACATTATTATTTTACAAAAAAAGCTTTCCATTAAAAAAAAGTATTAAAACATCTGAGTGAGGTGTGCCGCTGCAGCTAACGTGTAAAGACGGAAATATTCCTCCTGTCACTGATTACAAAACCTTAAAAATATTCTCAAACTCGCTGGTATTTTTATGTAGGAATGGAGCTTTTATGGCGCTGTAGGAGGTGCGGGTATTTTCACAGTATCGCCTAGGTTGGAAAAGCCCTATAAGATCACCCATCCCAACCTTTAACTCTAATCTTTATCACCATTAGGACATACCCCTAAGCACCTCATGAAAGTTATTTTAATTATCAATAAAGAAATTCAGATGAAAGCAAACGACTGATGTTGCGATCTTTGTATTAGATGCGTTTTTGCACCCACATGCTGAAACAGTGCCCGCCTGCCACCGGTATTGGATCATCCCGATCAACATCTGACCATACCTACCTCCGACAGGCCGGGGTTAGTGCCCAGCCTTTGTGCAGGCTGCCTCCAAGCACCCTTCCATTTCCCTCTGGGCTCCTCCCTAAACGCATCTCTACTCCCCCAAGAGACACAAACCGTCAAAAACGGGAAAACAACACTGAAATCATTTTGCCTCCTTCCCCACCTTGCCGTGCCCACCCCCCTCGGCTCAGGAACGGCCCCAAGGGCCCGGCCTCGGCCTCTCCCGGCTTTGTGCAGCTGCGAGGAGGCCGCGACCCCTCCCCGGGCTGGGGCCGGGCCCGGGGGAGCCCCGGGGAGGGGCCGGGATGGGGCTGGGGCCGAGCCCGGCACAGCCCCCCGGGGCTCCCCGAGGGCAGGGCCCGGCGAGGAGGCCCCGCCAAGCGAGGGTCACAGGGGAGAAGGAGGAGGAGAAAGGAGGAAGAGGAGGAGGAGGAGAGGCCGGGCCCGCCGCCCCTATTTCCCAAGCGGAGACCCTCCCGGCGGCAGCCCCGCGGCCTGCGCCGCCCCGCCCGTGTCTGGGGGGGACACACCGAGCGGGGAGGCCGAAGCCCAGCGGCGGGGCGAGGGGGGCAGGGTTCGGGGTGCAGGGTGCGTGTGAGTGACCCCGGCCCCGCGGCGCTCACCTGGCGGGGCCTGTCTGGCGGCGGCTGGGGCGCAGGAGCCTGGCTGGCGGCCGCGGGGCGCACGCAATGCACACACACACCCTGCGCTGCTGCGGCCGCGCTTCCGCCGCCGCCGGACACGCCCCGGCCCGGCCCGGCCCTTCCGCCGCCATCGGACCCGCCCCGGCCCTTCCGCCGGGATCGGCGATGGGGGATGGAGGAGATAGAGGGGGAAGGGGAAGGGGCGGCTATTGCCCCGCCGGGGCCGGGCCCGGGTTGCCATGGCGACGGGAGGGGGGCGCACCCTGACCTGGCGGGGGCGGGCCCGCCGCGCGAGGGAGGAC
>WEIS01053188.1:79447-94391 GCA_013389965.1 Todus mexicanus
CCCGGTGGCTCAGTCCCCCCAAGTGGCTCGGTCCCCCCCGCCCGGTTTGGTCCCCCCCAAGCCCGGCTCGGTCCGCCTCCAGTAACTCAGAGCCCCCTCGGAGGCTCGGTCTCCACCGGTAGCTCGGCCACAGATTCACAGATTATTAGGGATTGGAAGGGACCTCGAAAGATTTAGTCCAGCTCCCCAGCCCGGCTCGGTGTCGTCCCCCCGGTAGCTCGGTCCCCCCCAGTGACTCAGTTTCCCCCGGTGACTTGGTCGTCCCCCCCGGCTGCCGGTTCCCCTCTGCCCCCAGCTCGGGTCTCAGCCGTGGCCCCGCAAGGAGCTGAGGCCTTGGGGGGGGTTCCTGCCACCCTTCCCTGCCAGGCCCTGGCTGAACCCCCCCAACAGGGACCCCCCTGCCCAGCGCTTGGCAGAGAAGTCCAAGTTCTCAAACGCTTTGCAATGGCAAGGTCACCTTCAAGCACGGGTTTGCCAGTGGCGCCTCCCTGCCATTTGAATTCCGCTTTTCCACTGAAAAAAACCCCTCAAAAACAAACCAACAAGGAGATCCTTATCGACTAGATAAGTTTTACGCCGCTGTGATAAATGGGTTTTGACTAGCGAAATGGCTAAAGAGCATTTTTGGGGCATGAGGAAAAGTCTAGCATGGTATCCAAGAAGGAATCCAAGGAAAAGAGCTCAATTTTTTAAGAACTCCCTTCCTGCTCTGAAGCCTCGAGTCTAGAGCAGCCAGCACCGCTTATCAAAGCATTATTATTGGGGCTGAAAAGGCGCCCTGATCAGTTACAGCAGCCTGGAGCCCCATTTTTCTCGTATACTTTCAGATATATTCCTGGTCCCGTCAAGAGTCGCTGCCCAGATTCCTTTTCAGCGATGGAAGGACTTCATTAGTTTCCTGCTTAGCCTTGGTCCAAAGGTTAATTACTTTGGAAAGTCAGGAGAAAAATTGCTTGGCACCCGCGAGTTATCTTAAGACGCAAACACTGTTTCAGAGAGATCAGTTATTGTCATCTCTCTCTTTTTTTTTTCTTTTCTAGGCGAAACTTGTTTTTTTCGCCTGATCTTCTCCATAGCCCCTATTTCCCTGGTTTCCTTCTGAGCTGTTCCCAGTGTTCTTGCTGAGGCCTTGGGAGTGCTGATTCACTGCAGAATGACTTGGATTCACCACTCCTTCCATTTATATCGGCATATAATACTCGGTCTGTAGAAATGCGCTGTCGACACCTCTTCATTTAGTCACCTGCTGTACCCTGCTTGACCTTCTCCCCTCGCTGCCTCTCTCGGCACTGCCCTGCCCGTGTTGTGACAGCTCCTGCCTCCTACTTCCGAGGAAGGTGCACACAGTTCCCTCTGTGCTGCTCCTACGATTTGCCCAGATCAAACTCCAATCATCACCTCTTCCAATTCTTCTTAGCTGGTATTTCTGGACTGTGTGTTCTCCATCGCGCTTTCCAGGTAGATAGTCGAGCACCACATAGTCACGGAGGTGAGAACACCACCCTCTGCTTGCGCAGGGTGTGCTGCAACTCCTGCAGCTGAGTCCCGGTTGAGCCAGAGGCCACTGAGAGACAACTGTGTCAATAATACGCTTCATTCCTCCTTGAGCTCTTCTTACCCTGGGATCTCCCCAGCCCTTGTCTGCCCGGTTCGGTGGAAGAGATAAGCAACGCGCCCTCCGGTATCTCCAGGCGCAGAGGGGTGAAGGCCGGAACTGACACCAAACCTCGGCTCTGCAACATGTTGTAGCAGCAACAAGTCTTTCAAAGCGTCACCTTTCAGAGGAGGGAGTACACATCAGCCAGACGTGTCTCCAAGCATCTGAGACAGGAGATCCAAACCTTTGTGAAAGAGCAGCCTGTATCTCAGAGTCAGGCTTGATCCACAAATAAACAAGCTCACACAGTGACCAGCCTGCCTGGATTGCTGGTAGGGAACGCGCTGCTCCCCGCTTTCCCAGAGAGACACATTTCAGGTAAATCAGTGTGAGGAAGTACAAAAGGTGTTTGGCTTTAGTAGCTGGTCAGCGTTACCCTGCTGCGGCTCTGGGAGGGCAGAATGGCTGTGCTGACAGCACGCTTGTTGGAGTGCTCACGGGGAGCACAGAGTAAAACCACAAGGAAGGAAACCACAGGATTCTGCTCTAAGAAAGGAGAGAGCCCATGGCCGAGATGGAATCCTCTTGTTAGAGTAGTTCATCACAAGAACCGTGAGACCCAAGCTCTTCCCTGGCTACATAAGCAACTTCACCTTTAGCAGAAGCCTCTCTCAGACAGCCGAGGTGTGCAAGACCAGCCTGTTCCTGCCTTTTACAACTGCTTTCACTGCAGAGGGAGGGTTTCGGTCTTCAAAATGCTTCTCTAGCGTTAAGTTCACTTCGCTTCAGTGATAGTTAAACGCAGAGGAACAACCTCCTCGTCAAAGATGGCCTGTTGCTGGGCAAGGAGGGTAGCTTTGCTCCCTGGACAAACAGCAGCACTAAAACTTGTTCCCATCACAAGTGCTTTAGCAGCAAGGTACCTGCCCACGGGTGACTGGTTTCTCGCATAGGGAAAGCGAACCTGAGATCTGTAGGAAAATTTTTTGTTTTAACTGATAAGTTTCCATTCAGAAGTAAAATCCTGATGAGTTGCTCATTTTTGTAATTTTTCTCACTCGTTTTTGTTGACAGTCCTAGAGGATGTGGATACCAGAAGCAAACAGTTGATGGCACTGCATGATCACTGTCCCTGCAGCTGATGCTTCCCTGGCTGCCCAGCAGTCTCTGAATGAACAGGGAAGGTGTCACACTCATGCTGCAGGAAAAACACACAAAATGTCATCATTACCTACCAAGAGTATTCTATTTCTTGATTCTTCTGCTACTCATTTTCTCTATCTTCTGCTCTGAGAGTCTACAGCCTGGATGCTTCGGTTGTTCTCGAGCTGGATCTCAACGACCGCTGTATAACATGTGAGGCGCTGGATCCCAAATTAATTAGTGGGGTGGTTTCTGAGAGCTGTCACAGCTGCCTTGCTGGAGCTGCTGCTGCGATGAACAGCAGAGGTCTGGTCAGTAGAGTAAGAACTTTGTCAGTGCTGGTCGTGGTGCTGCTTTGAATCGCATGTGGTGAAGATAAGGAGGAGGCTTCTAAGGAAGCCACACAGAACATGAGAAAGGAAAATAATCAGGTTTTTTTCATGACTATTTCTGCAATATGAAATAAAAATTATCCCAAGGAAAGAATTACTACATTTCACGTCTGTCTTGTGTATCCTCTGTACATAAGCAGCTCATGACATGACAGACAGCTGTGGTGGAGTTCAAACTAGGATTAGGTTAGTTAGGATTAAATTTACACCCAAACTGGTATCAAGGATAAACATCTTGCATAGGACAGAATTAATATTAGCATTATTATTAACTTTAATTAAAGCAACCTTTAAAGCAAAGAGCAGCAGGTTTTCCTTGTGGTCCCCGCCAGCTAAACTCTAGACTAAATAATACTTTGTTTGGGCATCTTTCAGTTCTTCCTTCTGTCCAAGGAATGCGAGCGGATTAGCACAGCTTTGCTAATAAATGCAATTTGGACCAAAGTCAAATCGCTATTTTAACTGGAAGGCGTTTAAAGGTCTGAAGGTGACTTTAGAGAACAGTGAAGAGCACAACTGCAAAGCAGCGTATGATAAGGAACTGTAGGAGCGTGAAAATATAAATGACCTAAATAGTATGATGGGAAATATGGGTGGAACAAAAATTCTTGGATGGAATAGGAATTCAGCTCCAGGAATGCAGCTTTGGCAGCAGTGTCCCAAACAGAGAATGCTATTTCTGGGGAAATGCTCTGATCTCTGGGTCATGAATTAAACTCAGGTAATTTATGTTCAACTTGTAACTACTGGCAGTGCAAAAAACCAGGCAGAAATGGAACTGAATATATTGCTGTAAATTATGTAGCCTTTGAGAGCTGGGGAGTTGCCATGCACATCTGATGCCAGGTAATGCCTAAAACCCATTCAAGCCAAGGAACACATAGCAGGCCCTTCAAAGCAGCCAGCTCAATGGCCTGAAGGAAATCCAGTTTCAAAGCAGCATGTTAAGAGAGGTCTGAAGAGGTACCTTCCCAAAGCCTGAGCTTTATTTATTAGCTGCTTCTGACAAGCACTAAAGAAAGGCAAATGTCTTGATATTTTGAAATCGCACAGCAAGCATTTATTTTACAGGAAACTTTGATCTTTAGGAAATACCAATTCTATTCCATCCCCTGATTTCTCATTCTTTTTCTCTCTTGGTATTTAATCCCAGTCTGCTGCGCTGATCTTCCAAGCCAGCGCCAGTTCCAAGGCTTGGCTGCCTGGGGCTTGCAGAGCCTCACAACCAGCTCTCTTCTAGGTGCTTTTGAAGTGTCATTTCTGCTAGAAAAGTAGCTGTGGAATGAATAAATATACCTCCACCTTATAATCAGAGCTAGGTCTGTTAAAATTGTGAATGTTTCACTCCTCGGGGGGTGCAGGTCAGCTGGACTTCATGGGAAGACGCAGCCAAAGGAGAAACCTCTGTTTAGCAAGAAGATGGATCCCTTTGGGGTTTGGTGAGACCAACTCAGACAAGTCTGGGCCGCTTATGGCAAATATGGGAGAAACCTCCCTAATACATGAAGTGGTGGAGCTCCTTCTTTGGTATAAAGCCTAGGGGAGCCTGGCACACTGTTGTCTCTGAATGTCTCTGGGGAAAGGCAGCTTCTCTCAGCAATATATATCTGTTTCAGTCCATACTTCAAAGTCCAGCCTGGGTTTTTCGTGTTTGCTTTGCTCCTCTTAAATAGGAAGTGTCTGAAGACCTAAAACTCTGAAGCTTAAACAACTGTACGAGCTGCCTAGAGCTCTGAAGAGTTTCCTTATAATTAGAATAAATACATGAAATATTTAGTCTTCATCCTGTGCAAGCCCTGACTTTCAAAAAAGAATTTACAGCACAGGGTGGAGTTTTATCCACTCCTAAATAGGACAATTCCCCTCCTTCCATTTCTGCCCCAAATCTCAAATTCCAGTCTGCAATGAATCACTTGCAGAAGAGGCGATGACCATTCCTCTGCCTCCCCACGCAGATGACTCAAAAACTTCACTTTTCTCAGTCAGGGTGAGAGCTCTGAAGCAGCACATCTCCAGCTGCATTTCTGTTCTTTGTTCTCCTTTGTGGTACAAGGTGTCTTTTTCTTAATAAGCACCTACAACTAGACCATTAATAGTTTAACAGTCCGCAGCTTCCAAGGAAATGCTTACTAGCAGTCAGAACTGGAAAATAATTCAGAGGATAGCATAAGCCTGATAAAAGGATTAATAAATCACAGCACTGAGAGCGGCAAGTTCAGTTTTGTCTGAGACCGGCACTAAGGATTATTTTGTATATTCAATGCTCTTAATTGCTTTTTCTCCCCAGAAGTTCCATGTGCAGCTCTGGGATAGGCTTTTTAGAGCTTCCTCAAACAAGCTGAACAAGATTTCTTCCTAATTTAGATTTAAACTCTGGTCCTTACAGTAGACTCCGACATTTGAGGACTGCAAGTGCGGTTATGGGGTGACATCTTCTCTCACACTTTCAACATGGCAAAAGTAGAATATTTGTGCAGAATAAAACTGCAAACAGTTCCAACCTAGCTCTGCTATTCCACTTTTCTTGGAATTCTTCCGTCTGTTTCTCTGAAAATGAAAGTCTGTTTTTACTCCTGCCACCTGCTATTTCCATATGAAAAAGCTGTTTTGTTACAGTGAAAGTACCATTTCTCCCAAGGGCAAACTAAGGACATTTCATCACGCTGATCTTTCTGAAATTTCAGTAACCAAATTCAATATGTTACTAGATTTGATTTACTTTTTTTCCACAAAGCTGAAAAGCCTTTCGGGGAAATCTCAAGTTCTGTCTGCGGGTATTTACAAAACAAAATATCATCTCCCTGCCGCACTGTAAGACAGTCTGATCTGGCAAAGCAAAAGACAATCTAAAAATCAAGATTCACTTCAGCTTACAGGCTTATCCAGTGACAAGCATTTGGAAACCAGGGTATGATTTCCAAGCACAGACCATATTTTTATCCCAGGTACAAGATAAGAGCACTGACCCAAATGTTTCTTCATGGCGACCTCCTGATGCAAGCAACAGTGGGCAGCTGAGGTGGCCTGAAGTTTGTCTTTTGTCAAGGTCAGCTTTTTGCAGACTCACTTGTGCTTTTTAAGAAGAAAATTAAACTGCCCTTTAACTCCAGGAAAAAACTCTTCAAATGAATCATCTTTGACACCCACCTTTTAATGAACCCCTTAACATCATGAACATGGTTCAGCCAGCAGTGTGAGTTAGTCCTGCTTCCCAGGAGGTCAAGAAGAAAGTCAGTGGGCTGATCGTGAGCCACTTGAGTTTCCTCAGCAGGATTCCTAGGCAAGAACCAGGGAAAGCTGATTCTCTTAGCATTTGTACAGATGAAAAAAAATATGTAACCCATCAGAGAGTGTACTCTGGAGAACACAGGAGTTTGATACACGGTTAGTTTGATGTTGTGGGCCTGGCTGCACTGCAGGGGACACCCAAAGGTTGTCCAAAGGTGGAGCAGGTGGGGTTGCTGTGGGTCATCCGCTGGGTTTCAGCTCTGCCTCAGGTCACCTTTTCAGAGCACTGCATTCAAACGTGAAATCAGAAAAGAATTCCACAGTTACAAAGCTCCTTTCAGCGCTGTATCATTTCTCCAGGTAGCCTGGCATTCCCCTTGGCTGAGATACACGCTTCCCTCTGCCCAGGGTTAATAGGTGTCACCAGGGATGAAAAAGAAAAGGCTGCATTGAAGGCTAAAGAGAAGACATAGCTGAATCTTTGCTCGAGTTCCCAGAAAGCCACCATCACCAGATCTCTGGCCAGGATGCTACAGCTGATTTGAGACTATCCATGTTCAGAAAACACACACAAGGAGCATTGCTTCTTTTCTGACTCCTTTAGGTTCTTGCCTAAGGCGAGTCCCACAGAAATAAGGATCGGGGCCCATAACAGCCTGAGGCTTTCTTTCCCAAGTGAGGCTTCCTTATTCATATTAGAGATCTGCCTGGTGCTGCAAAACATCTTGATTTCAGTCCTGATTCATTTATCGAATACTCACAGATCAGCCAAAGGCCAGGCCCATACATGGGAACACGTTAATGCGTTTACCCTCGGATTGCCAAAGCATTATCTAATTCTCCGTGTTGGTGCCAGCTGCCTTGGAACACAAAAGGCCTTTAATAAAGAAGCAACTGTGGTAAAGACAACGATGAAATGAAAACAGCAGAAGATGGCTCCCCCAAGCTGGCTGAGTTCGAGAGAGGCGAAGGGGTAACAAACCCATCCCAAATGCATCCCTAAACATTTTGCAAACAAACATAGCCGGGAATGAAGTCATCAATAGTTGTAGCCCCAGGAACAGAGACACAGCGTGTCTTTTCGGTTTAAATCCATTTTCTGCCAGATCTCTTGCAGGCAGCGTTGCAAAACTGCCTGAGCCCTGGAACCACAAGTGCTCCCAGCCACTAGATGTCCCAGAGCTGTTCTCAAACCTGCGACCCATCAACTGAGACATAGGAGAGGCAAACTCAGCAGTGCAGGAGAGAGAACAGCTTTGAGCAAACTAACTGATCTGGCTGGAAAACAGAGCTGAGCTTTTGAACATATGCCCTTCTGCAGGCCTTGTGGCATCGTAGCTGTGAGGGTGTGAGGAAACGAGGAATAATGTGTCAATCTGAAGAAAAGCTTCTACATCCCTGGTTATGTTTAGCCCGTATCTGGGGCTGAACTACAGCAGTTGCTTTGTCACCCAATGAATCCTCCCCAGATGGGAAGGGAGATTGGGAAAAGGAGAGGAGACATGCAGGCTAAAATGAAAACAGATTGAATGCAACAGCCAAATTGATATTAATACAATAAAGTAAAGAAAGTTATACTCAGCCTAGTGCATGTACAGTGGTCACAGCAAACAGGAAGGCAGTTCTCAGGAGAAGGAAGAGGAGCAAGGTCAGCAGAAGCCCAAGAAAGAACAGCCTCTACCCTCAAGCAAACTTCCCCATTTATACTGAGCATTTTTCTGGTCTGGGATACACCTGTAGCCAACTCAGATCAGCTGCCCTGGCTGACTCCAAACTGCTAACAAGCTACAGACCATGGCAGACATATGGTTCTGTCCCAGAGAAACCAAGACAATCCTAAACTTGGCCTTGCTTCATTTATTATTACCTCAAACCACAGTGCACCAGCTCTACTACCGCAACGGGACAGCAAAGTGAGATGGCAAAGCCAACATTTTGGCACTAATAAGCTCCTCAGAATAATGAGATGGAAAAGCAGAAGAAATAGAAGTATTTCTGCTCTCGTTAAGCTGGTTTAACCATGTGATCTGCATGTGGTGGGTCACGGAAAGGTGCAATGTCAAGTTGCCTTTCTTTACCTGTTCCTTATTTGTGGTTTAGCGGCTTTGCTCAGCAACTGCAGTGATGCAGGTTTCTGCGCACACATACACTGTGCTGTGCTCACTGTTTCTCCCTTCATTTAATTGCTTTGCCGTAGTGTTCACAAGGTTTTCCAATCCTGTGTGCAACCCAGGAGAAAGCTGTGAACAGCTCCCTAAGAGGGGAGAAACAGAAAAAGGCTCTGGTGTGGCTCATGGTCCTTCCACACAAAAGCATTTTAGAAACAAACGTTTTTCCAACACCCTGATCCCCACAGCCCGTATTTAACCTCCTCTCCACCTCCCATTCTTGGCTAGCTCTCCTCTGAGCAATCTTTGTGATGATTGACCGTATCTTTGCTTGTTTGAAGCCTTCTCCTATGCTGGAGCGTTGTGTTAGGGCTCCCATACCTCTCTTCTCCATCTTTTCCTGCATGTGGTACAGGAACATTGCACAGTACATCTGATACAACCCAATTTTCTGATTATTAGGGAAAACAAGGAGTCTGTGGTCCCACGACATACCCAAATCTGCCTCTTTCCTGGATCTTCTGGACTCGCCTCACAATTGCTATTTCTTCTCTGTCAGAGCAGTAATTCAATAACACGTACCAGGCACCAGCCAGCATGTCCAATATGGGAACAGAAGCAATTTAACATGATTCATGATCAGTCACAACTGAGCAACAAAGCTAATTTTTTGGCATTCATTCATGGGACTAAAAATTCAAGAAAAAAAACATAGTCTTGATTAGATTCGAAGAAAGTAAAGGAGTCTGTGACCTACTCACAGACAGAAAGGCAGGCAAACGAATCCAGGACATCATTTTTTGTAAGTGACCCACTGCACTGCTGGGTGAGGAGGGAGAAGGGCTCGTGTCCTAGCACAGTAGTGCTGCCACTGGCCTCCTCCAAACCATTCCTCCCAGAAGATGTGAAAAATGTCAGGAGACAAGGCTGGATGTGACTGTATAAGGTTCTTGGGGGTACTTCGATCTCTTGCTTCCTTCCCCTCGAATACCTCAGCTGCTGAGCAGAGTGGGATAGAAATGGGTGTCTCAAGGGGTTTTGGAGGCAGGAAGGTTGCACAGAGGCATCTGCTCCCCATTCTGGTGCAGAATGGGTGCTGTCATTTGTGCTCAGCAGGTCCCAAGGATGAATGAGAGAGGACTAATGAGAACATCAGGAAGAAACCATCTATTAATGCTTTCCTTGGTAGGAAAATCCATCGTGTCCTTCTCCTGTTCCTTTTACCTTACTTACAACTCAGTGACACTGGGTGACCTTTTTGAGCTTAGTCATTTTATCAAGGCTGTGAGATAAATCGCTGTCCAGTGAGGGAAATGAGCTCAGCAACACTTATAACAGTGTGGGATCTCATGAAATCTTAATTTAATGACCTTTGAATAAGAATAGAGGCAAATTTACACCACTGTGAAGGGACTATTTCCAGTCCCGCCTGTGAAATGGCCTCAATCAAACCCTGCTGTTCTGAGCCAATTCCGCAAGTTGGCCCAAGTCTCAAAAGGTTCTCTCCTTTAGTCTAATGGAAGTACATGGAGGGCCTATTTCTGCAACCAAAGTCACAGGGACAAAGCCTTTTCCCCAGGGTGCTGGTGGCAGAGCCGTCCGTAGTCAGGACTGCCAGGCACAGGTTTTTAGCTGGATGCTCTAACGCCATCTAAAAGCAGGCAGGGAGAGGAACCGCGCAGGCTGCAGCCTGGCTCTTCTGCAGCTTGTCTGTGACCGCAGGAGCCACCAAACAGGACCTGTGGCAGCATTAGCAAACCACATTCATCCTGCAAAGCTGTTGTTTTGCACCTCAGGCCTGGGGGAGACCCATGGTAGACAGGAAAGCAGGCAAGCCTCCATCCAGGCATGACATGAATGACATGAGAGCCTCCTCACAGTGCCTAGTTACCTCCCGTGGGCACGTATAGCCCTGCGGGTAACAGCATTACCACAGGCAATAATTGGAATAGATCAGGGCAATGTCCTGGGAACCGCACCCCAACAGCCCAGCAGTGCCGAGTTGAGAACCAAGAAGGCAGCAAGATAAAGTACGGTGTGGGTTCTTCAGCAGGTGAGCTCCAACTGCCCAGGCTGTTACACTCCTCCAGTCTTCAGAGGACTGGTGTTACTATCCTTTGTAATATGTTCCCTTGATGCTTCTTTATATGCCCACTTCTTCATACAGCCATACCTCTGTGGTCTCTGCCTGTATATCTACCTCATGGAAGAAAACAGAAGAAATAGCCAAGAAGCTGTGATGCCACCACCATTCCCATGATCATCATTATTTGTCATATCTGCCATCAGTTCTGGTTTGCTTGTGCTGGGTTTTATCCAGATCCTTGGGAATAAGATATTCCTTGCCAGAGGGAACACACAGTGCAGTTTAGGGGGTGATGCGGCAGGTGGGGGTGGTCCAGACTGTCAAGGCACCATCGCTCTCTGTTTGGTTGTGTGGCTTTTGCTGTGGAGGCAGATTTCTCTGGTCCTGGGCAGAAGGCAGCCCCACAGACCAACGAGCCTCTCGCCTGCGAGGAAGCAAAGATAAAGCGTTTGATGCCGGCTCTGCCCGGTGACAGGGAGAGGAGCGCTCCTCAGAAGCGGAGAGGTGGCTTTGCCAGAAAGCTGAACTCCTGGGTGGTGGGACGTGGCTGTCAGGAAGCCTGGCCAAATGTCTCAGAGAACCTGTGACGTGGCACTGCCTCGCCATCACACGCACACCATCTGCCACCAGCCGTCCCCAAGCACAGCCTGAACGCGGAGCTGCTCTGCAAAGCGAGGCGGCAAATTAGCTCGCTGAGAATGAGGCCGGTAACGAATGCCGCCCCACGCAGGGGGACCCGGAGAGGTCTGGGAAATGTGGCAGGTGAACTGCACAGCACCTTGCAAGCCCCCAGCCCTGAGCATCTCCCATGGTTGAAGCCCAGGGCTGCTCAGTCTGCCCGGCACCCAGCACGCAGCGTTCAGGCACCCGGCATCTCTGTGGGGTAAAACGGCTTCATCCTCTGGGGCTTCCTCACTGCCAAAGGTTTGGAGAAACCTCCAAAAAGAGAGGATTCAGCCAGGGCTGTGCTCTGGCTCCCAGTAACATGATTAACTCCATGCTGCATTGGTGTGGTGGAGCATGTGTGACCCTTCGCACCTCGGTTAGCTTGAGCAGGCTCAGAGCATGACCCTCCTCCCAGCGAGGGCTCCATCAAACTGCTAATTCCTCTGCTGATCTCGCTTATCTTCTGCAGCCCAGACATCGCTGGTTGTCCCATGAGATGCTGCAGGACTCTTTGCCTTCCATCTGCAGCATGGCCAGGAAAGGCACACTGCTCCCTCCCACGGCTGCACAGGAAAACTTGGAATTGGTGTCCCCCATGTGGTCTGTTGCCTTCTTCACTGCCCAGTTCAACTCTCCCAGAGCTAGAGGAATTTGCTGGTTTAAGAGGAAACAGTTATTGATGAACACTAAGGTGTCACAGATTTGACTCTCCCCACCCTCTGTCTATCTTCTCCCAAGTTTCTTGCTGTTGGAGGCAGCCGCCTGCTCTGTCTGCCCTCGGGCTCAGCTCTTGGGATAATAATATCTCTAAGTAGTCCTGAGCATGGGGAACCGTGAGCCAGTGGAGTCTGCAAGTACCGGGATGATGAAGACTCGTGGGAACTCAGTGAGAAAACAGCAGGCCTGGTCTAATCACCCTTCTGGAGCACTCCCATCGCTTGGGAGGCTGAGACTGGTGGCAGGGAGAAGCTGCTCTGGGTTATGAGTGCTGCACATGGAGCAAACCTGTGCCAGGCATCTTCCTTGGTTCCCAGGCTGCTTGGCACCTGTCTGCCACCCAGCTCAAACCCAGCGACTGTGCAAAAAACCCCTGCCAAGCTCATGAAATGCTTACTCGTGAGTTCCTTCCCAGGCAGGAAAATGTGGCTTTATCACTCAGCTCTTACTCTCCGGTGTTTTACAGTAATCAGCTGCAGCCTGACAGCACCGCGACAACTTCGGCAAAGCCCGGAGCCCTGCTGCAGTCAGCAGAAGCTGGACAGAAGGAGCTGGCAGCTGTAAGATTGCCCCTTGCCTGACCCGCTGCAAACTGAGACTCAAGTGCAGCTGCATGAGGCTGATAACGCATTGCATTGCTTTGTGTGCACACCACAAAGCAGAAAGCATCAAGCCCCATAACTCTGCTTAGCAAGAGGCTGGAATGTCAAGTCCAGCCTGGCTGGCAAAATTGATTCCTTCCTACTCGAGGGCAGGGGGAGCTTCTCAGGCCCTGCAGCAGGCAGGTAGCACAGGCTAAGGTGGCTTCTTGCAGCACACAGTTGAGTTCCACCATTGAGAGCCTTTCCCCTCCACCCTCAAGGAATAGGACTGTGCTCCACTTTTTCTCCAAGAACTTACTTCTTTCTCCCTGCAGTGCTGCAAACCTTTAGCTAATGAGACATCCTCGCTCTAGCAACTCTGCGGAAGAAAGCAAATTGTTGCCAGCTTTCTGCAAGGTTCCTTTATAGGGAGTCCAATAAAGCACAAGAATAGATCTGATCTGCTAAAAAGTAGGACTTTTTCCTCCCTAGAGCTAGCTCTGGTTGCCGTGGAGCAGGCTGCAGCAGGGTAATCCACCCGTGCCCCAGAACCTGGTGGAAACAAGCCCAGAGGCAGGCGGAGGATCCCCAGCTCTGGCTCAGCGGTGGCTACAGCACAGCTCCTGCAGCAAGCAAAGGGCGTGATGCTGCTGCTCTCCTCATCACCTCCTGGTGGGTTTTAAAGCAGGGCAGACCTACATTAACTCTGTTTCTCTTACCCTCCCGCCAGGTATGTGCTGCAAGAGCTGGAGGTAGCTTCTGTGAGCAGTTAACCTAAACAGAAGAGAAAGTTTCTAGCAAACAGGAAGAGGTGACATGGGGTGAGCCACAAATACATGGTGTGAACCCTTTGATGGAGGGGCCTGGGAAGCTGGGAGCTTTCTCAGCAAATAATCCAGGGTGAATGGGGTCCTGCTGAGGTGAGGACAGGGGTAGACACGAAGGGCACTGTGTCTGGCCCAGGTGGTCCTACAGCCCCTCTGGGCTCCCTGGGGAAGGCATCTCCATAATGCCATGGTTACAAAATGCTCGCTTAGAACTCCATGGGATGGAGCCGGGCTGACTGCCTTTGCCAGGGAAACGTGCTTGCTCGCCCGGGGTGACAGACCGCCCGCAGCACTGCACAGGTGGGCAGGACAGGAAATCCAGGAGAACAAATATCCTGTTCAAATACCAGAAGACAGCGTGTAATTACCTGAGCTGGGAGCCGGCCAGGACTCCAGGAGTAACACTGCTGCAAGAGCAAAAGAGCTGAAAAAAGGGAGGGAAGGAGGGAAGGAAGGAGGTAAGGAGAGAAGGACAGGGGAGACAGGTACCAAAGAACCAGGAGCAGAATTTGACTCTTTTGCTTTAGGAAGGCAGTAGTACAGCATGTCTGCACTGTGCCCCTCACTGGGACTTTGGTCCAGCATGGATGGAAGGAGAGACGTGGTCCCCAGCATGCCTTCTGCACCCTTATCTTCCCCAGCCCCTCTACTGTCCCGTGGAGCTGGGGATCTGCCCAGGGCATGCTATGGCCCAGGTACTCCTCACACCATCCCTCAGTGCTGTGTCCCAGCCACAGCCCCTTGTGTTAGAGTCCACAGGAGCTCGGCCAGCCACTTTGCACTGGGCCATGTTACACCCTGTGCCAGTCCCAAGGGAAGTTTTTGCAGCCACACCTGCACGCTGCTGGAATGGCACATGGGGCCTGGAGCCCAAACCAGCCCCAGAACCTGGTGAGGAAGATGTGGATGGATTGGAGCAATGCACCACAAAATACTTCAGGGACACAGCAGGGGATTGTAGCCTTCAACTGGTGATAAGAACCCCCTGTCACAGGAGCAGCCTCAGAAAACAGTGCCAAGGGCTGTGGTGGTTGCAGAGAGATCCCCAGCGGTGTCAGCCACTGCAGGTGTTGAAGCCAGGAGGCAAACCTGGGGGAGACAGCACTGGAGTCTTTGCTGAGGAGCTTTCTTAGATTGGGCCAAGTCCTCCCAGCTCAATTTTGTGTCCGTATTGAAGGACTCTGGATGCGCATAGGACGATGATGTGCTATTTTGTCAGGACTCTGCTGGGTTCCCTTGGCTATCTCTACCAAAAGCAGCTTGATTTTTGAAATGGGAGCAGTGATATGGTCGGGGAGTCAGAACTCGAAGCAATCGCAGTGGGGCTGACCTGTGAAGTGCAATCAGCCTGGTGAGCCAGGCTTCTTCATGGAGGAGACCCTCCCTCCACAGAGCCTCGTCCCACCAGCCGTAGATGCTTTTCTGAAGTGCTCATTCTGCTCTGGTGCTGCGGGACCCGATCTACAACTCCCTTGGCTCAGTGGCGCTGGCTTTGGCTGAGTGCTTGGGGCGGCAGTGCTTGGGGCAGGTGGGCATCCCACTGGTTTTAGGGGATGTGTGTTGGGATCCAGGACTTACTGTCAACCCTGAACTTCTGTG
>WEIS01053189.1:26999-40454 GCA_013389965.1 Todus mexicanus
AGGGACCTGGACAGGCTGGGTCAATGGGCTGAGACAAATCGTATGAGATTCAACAAGGCCAAGTGCAGGGTCCTGCACTTTGGCCACAACAACCCTATGTATTGCTACAGACTGGGGGATGAGTGGTTGGAGAGCAGCCTGTCAGAGAGGGACCTGGGAGTGCTGGTTGACAGCCGGCTGAACATGAGCCAGCAGTGTGCCCAGGTGGCACGGAAGACCAACGGCATCTTGGCTTGTATCAGGAATAGTGTGGCCAGCAGGACTAGGGATGTAATTCTGCCCGTGTCCTGGGCACTGGTGAGGCCTCACCTCGAGTACTGTGTGCAGTTCTGGGCCCCTCACTTCAAGAAGGATATGGAGGTGCTGGAGCAGGTCCAGAGGAGAACGATGAGACTGGTGAAGGGACTGGAGGGGAAGTCTTATGAGGAGAGGCTGAGGGAGCTGGGGTTGTTCAGCCTGGAGAAGAGGAGACTCAAGGGGGACCTTATCGCTCTCTACAACTACCAGAAGGGAAGTTGTAGACAGGCGGGGGATGGGCTCTTCTCCCAGGCAACTAGTGACAAGACGAGAGGGCATGGCCTGAAGCTGAGCCAGGGGAGGTTTAAGTTGGATGTTCAGAAGCACCTCTGCACAGAAAGGGTGATAAAACACTGGCATGGACTGGCCAGAGAGGTAGTGGAGTCACCATCCCTGGAGGTGTTTAAGAAAAGATTGGATGTTGCCCTTAGTGGTATGGTTTAGCTGATGTGGTGGTGTTAGGTCATAGGCTGGACTCGATGATCTCAGAGGTCTTTTCCAGCCTCAATAATTCTGTGAAATTATCCTCCTTAAATAGAAACCAGCCACCTGCTCAGGGCTAGAAACACACATACATGACACTATAAGCTAACAGCCATGGAGGAAAGTTTGTAAGCAATCCAGCAGGCAGGGCATTCAACAAAACAAGAATAGAGCGAGAAGGAATGCGGCTAAGTGAAAGCCTCAGGAGCAGCGTATGAAAAGCACAAATTACACTTCCTCCAAGTACTCTCCTATTCTCCAACCATTTACAGCCAGAGCTTTTCTTAAGCCAAGCATGCTTTCATGCAGTTATTCATTCTCAGAAGAATACTCCCAAGAATTTCTGTAACTGTTTAATATCCACAATGTCCTGTGGCAAAGATTTCCACTGATTAGCATATCACACAGAGAACTGGCCTTTTTGTTTTGCTTTGAATTTACTATTTGAAAATTTCATCATGTACCCTTAACCAATATTCAATTGCTATAACACTCTTAAGGATAAATATTGCTGCAGTCTAACTTCCTTCTCCTTCCTTCAACTAGTTTTGACTGAATTAGACAAGTAATAGCAAAACAATTCAAATCAACCATTCATCCCAAGTTTGCTTCCTGCAGGATTCCTGAGGTCTTATCACCATGCCCAGGGGTTCCCACCTTCCCCCAGAACAGGTATCATGAGCTCCACCAGCCACAGGGAGTCCAGCAGGACTCAGATGGCTCTTCAAGGGATACTTCTGACACTTTTCAAGGTAGTGGCATCGTTCCTGTCACAGTCATAATGTCTTTCTCAGAGTCAAATTCAAGGAATGAGTGTTAGGAATAGCTTGCCTTGCTCTAATACAACACTTTTAGGTACTTAAAAGCGTGGTGACCACCTTTACTGCATTCTCACATTGATCAGGAAGGCAACATCTGCTCCCATGGACCAACCTTACTTTGGCTTTTGCCAAAGTAACACTGTGCTGCTACTTATTCATCTTTGGTACTTGCAATGTACACAGACAATTCTGGTTACATATATTTTTACTAAGAAAAGTAGAAGCAGATGGTAGCAATACTAAGTATACCTATAAAAAAATAAATGTCCTCTATTCTAATGATCTGGTTCAAAGCTATCTGAAATCAAGAGAGGAGCTTTCACCAGTCTGAATGGGTACCACACAATGCTGCGGGCTCTTGGTGATAGTGTTCAAAGTGGCAGGTCATAGATGAATAGCCTGGTCCTCCCCTTAGCAAGCAGGCTCCTAGCTGATGCATCCTGTGCATTTTGCACCAATATGAGACAGGGAGAAAGGTTCCATTCCTCAGGAAGGAGCTTGCTGATCAGTTGAGCAAGTGCAAACTATAGATAGAACTCTTCATCCTTCACAGAAATCAGCATCACCTCAGGTTTGGAGCTGGATGACAACTTTGCAAATCAGTGAGAAAGCAGACGAGGTGGTTTCCCACCTCTGAGTGCTACTGACAAAATTCCACAGCTACGCAGTCTCAAATAAACAGACTTCGGTAGCTTTCCTGGTAACACTTAATCAGAAGCCTACATAACCTTTGTAATGATCCTGCTAACAAAAATCACTTTGGCAGCTTTCCTCCATTCCCCAGTTACACCCAACTCCTCACTTTCCATGTGCAAAGAAGCAAGACAGACCTTTACAAAATAGGGATATTCACAAAGTGCTATGTTTGCATTCACCAGAAAGCAAAAGTACAGAAAAGGTATCAGTCATGAGTGCTGCTCAAAACCTACAATTAAAGAAAATATCATCTGCACTCCATAGTCAAGTTGTGTTCATATAGCAGTTTTATCGATCTTGTAATCTCATCAGCCTTCAGACTTTCATATATTTCAGGGAATTCACTGCATAGCTACATTATGCTGTCTCTCAATTATTTCCATTAGATATAATTAATAGGTCATATTATAAAGATCTCATTGTTTTAGAATTGGTTTCCTGGCTAATGACTAAACATTTTAATATTTTAATTTTAACTGCATTTAGAAACATTCCAGAACGTAATTTGGAAACAATTCTGAGATGCATACTGCCTTTATGATTTTACAATCTGTGTAAATTAGCATTTACACTTGAAATGTGTCATAATCCAGTCTCATTCTCTTAAAAACACCCTTACAATTATTGAGAAAACGCTTGCTTTTTTTTTTTTTCCAACTTCATCTAGGAGAGCATTTTTCTGTTAAGCAATCCTATATATACATGTACTGCCCATTCAAAGATAGGGAAATTGATGGCAACTAATTAACAGCACAAATTAAGCATTTTCACAAGATGCTAATTAGCTTGGAAAGTTACCAGGAAACAAAAATTAAAAAAATTAAAAAAATACAATCACCCAGTTTTTATGTGCTGCATGCCTCTGGTTCCCCTATGCAAGATCTCTGTTTAGGGATGGAGGGAATGTTTCTTTCTTTCTCAGCAGAAGATAAAAAAGGGCCAAAGACTACATGCAATGCCAATCACATTTATAAGTCAAATTCAGCCAACTATGAATATAATTCACAGCATCAAGTACTGATGATGCAAACCATAGTGTCTTCTTCCTTCCACAGATGTGAGCTGCACATAAGGCTGTATTCTGGGTATCTTCTCTATATGCTAAATATGCAAACTATTGCATTTTCTTTGAGGTACCCAACTCACTTCTACAGAAAAAAATGCTGCCTGCCCCTTGGGTCCCTGATAGGCAGGCTGTCAGAAACAGTGGTTCGCATTATTTCTATGCATGATTTACAGCACCCAACGTGACAGGTGGATGTCCTGTGCTCCCCCTACTAGGAAGGCAACAGAAGTCAGGCACCTGGGACCTTCCTAATCATTACAGGATGTTGTGGTTTGAGGCGAACAGGTAGTGCCGCTATGACCCTGTGGGGTCAGAGGGTCAGGTATTCCCTTCCTTTTCCTGCCTTCCCCTATATAAACGGGTACAGGAAGCTGGGTCGGCCCTTTTCCCTTCGTGCTCCTGCATAGTGCTGGTCACTGCTTATCCCAGGGCTGGCCGGGCCTGCATTCCTAGTGTTGTGGGGAAATCCATCACCATCCGAGATCAGGTTTTGTATATATTTATATCTATATATATATCCCTTCCCTATACCTTTCTGTATATTCCTTTTTCCCTTAAAATGTTTTGTTATTTGTTAAAATTACATTCTTAACTTCTAATTCCGAGCAAGCCCCTCTTTGTTTACCTGTTGCTCCCTTTGTCTATCTTCTCCCTGAGGTGGGAGAGGGAAGGGGAGAGAGGGTAAAAATTAATCTGTTGCGTGGGATTTAGCCCTGACCCCCTGAACATAGACACAGGAAGTACAGGATTCAACCCTAAAATAGCAGCTAAGTCTGTAGGAAGGAGTAAGGACTGATGTGCTATGCCTTTGGTTTGAATTGACCATAGCTGGTACCTGTGGCTGGTCTGAGCTGGTCTGTATGTACATAGTTTTTTCAGTAATTTACTTAAATAAAAATAGATAATGGGTATAAATGCTAAAAGAGGAAAGAAAACGTTTGCTATACTTCTGGGTCACTTCTTTCCCCCTATAATTTCCTATATTCCCCAAATTGATGATACAAATGCAGTCAGTGCAGCTGCCGGGACACAGGTGAGGGGAAATGGTATGTGCTGGACTTCCAGAGCAAGAAGAAGCAAGAGCAAACACAGGCAAGGCAGTCACAAAACCTCCTACTGACAGGAGGAGAAAAGCTACATTTCCTACAGGGCTGTGCCATGTTTATGTCTAGGATTTTGTTTGAGAGTAAAAACTACTACCACCCCTGTCACTTTTAAAAGGTACTGTATCTCTTTTTCCCATCCATATTTTTTTTTTCAATATATTACATATGTTGGTAACAGAAAACACAAGCTACACAATGTGGATTCCCAAGTTCTTAGAGTTAATTAGCACTTCACTGAAGGACTGTTTAAGCAAAATGGATCTTTATTACTATGACTAATCAGAGCAATGTTGTTTACAGAAAGGGTATACTGTGGATGCGTCTAGACCGCTTTTGCAGTTCAGAACAAAAATTGGCAGCAAATGGCATATATTGGCTTGAATCCATCCTGTTCCAGGTTGATTATATTTACACTGCACAGTAGAAAGCAGGCCTCAGTGGATATGTGGAAAATATGTCAATTTATCTGTGTTCAGCAGCCAGAGTTTCCTCTAAGAGGTTTTTTTGCCAAGAGGAGGCCAGAAGACGACCAACACTGGAAAATGACAGAGCTACAGTGCAAAACAGAGTGTGAGCCGAAATGACAGCACAAACATATCTCTGAGATGCGTGTCACATCATTTTAAAAGATTTTGGAAGGACACCAGTAATTTCAAAAATAATTTGTAATCTATTGTAATCTAATCACTGTGTGGGCATTTACTGCTACACCACACAGTACAGGTTGTGGTAAGGGAAGTAGAGAGATATTAAACTGGTCCTTCTGCCTTCACTTTGCTTACTTTGTATGCCAACGGTATTTAGTGCACACTGAGTTTGGCCATCCTCTCTCCACTCATGCTCCTGCAGTTCTGTGAGTCTTTCATCCAGAGACAGAAAAGAAAAACAGAAATAATTGGCACAACGATATACAGTGAGAACATGAATTGTATCACATTAGGCAAAAATACTGCTTCTTGTTTGGTTGGTTTTAAATCAGCAGCATTTCACTCTCTTTTTATTTTTTTCCTCAACCAGCTTTATTTGTCATGATTTAAATAACTTACTTCTTAACAGTATTTAAGGTATTTTATACCAAAACAAGTGTAATGTTAATTATTTTCCTTTCTTTTTTTCTGCCTGAATCCCTGCACTCTAAGTTTGACCAGTCAGTCTAGCAGTCAACATGACTGCACCTACCAAGTAAACCAGCAAGAACCTCTTTTCACTGGATCACTATTCAAGCTGTTGTTTGTTTTGGCACCAGTAGTTATGGTATGTCTCTGCTAACATGAACTACTAACTGTGATCAATAAATGGACAACAAAATTGTCTCGCAGAAGCCGTCCATCTGTTACTTGCTGTTGAGGTATTGATTTGTATTCTGCAAGTGTAGTCACATTACCACACAATATACATAATACAACAATGCAATTACTGAAACTAAGAGCTAAATCTTTGTCTCATAGGTTGGGCAAATAAAAATAATGGGCTCGTGACATTCATACCCAAGCACTATTATCTCTTCTAATTCCCTATTTTGAGGCCAAGGAAAACAAATCCACATAAACCATACCTAGCAGTATCTTGAGAACAAGAAAAAGTTTCAAAGATTATGGTATTGTAATGTCTTCTTTCAGAAAGCTGATTAGGGCACTCTTAATGGGAGGTTCAGAATTTCAACAACAAAAAATCCTGTCTTGTTTAATGAGATCATTTAATGAAGCGTGCACAATTACAGTTTTATGAAAACTACTTCATGTCCCTTTAATTGCTCTTTCCCATTCTAATTAACTTCTTGAATGCCAATCCAACTTTCTGGCGTACCCATTACTATTCCTTTTAAGTGTGATCCAGTTACCCAGAGTAATAGGACAACATATAGTATGTATCTTTCATATTATTCATGATCCTTCTGAGGAACATAGTGCAAATGGCAAGTCGCAGGAACTTTCATGTTACAGCCTGTCTGATGAGCTATCACATGCACACACTGCTTTGTGAAGAACTAGATTCTTTACCCTCTGTTTTTAGCAGAATTCTTTTTTCTTTAATTAAATTATTAAATGGAAAGGGGTCTAATCATTGTAATTAATATATTTCACAAATCAGCTGGTAATATGAAGATCCACCAAAGACTGTGCAATATTTTCTCTCCCACACTGAACCGAAAGCCCTCTCTGATTGACTGAATGTAGCTAAATTCTGCAGCACCTTTTCAGTACTGTGCTACAAAGATAATCTTTATTACAAGCTGCCTTTCAGGGACAAAATTCTGGCTAATATTTCTGAGGAAGTAGTGTAAGCAAATCCACAGTGGGGAGAAATGTATTTGGAAAAAAAGCCAAAGATTTCATTGTAGTTAGGATGCAACTAGTAAAGATAGGTGCCAGCAAATCTCGATCACTTACACAATCATGTTAAGAATAAAGCTTTTGTTAATCTTTGCTCTCCTCTTTACAAGATAAAGTACTACAATGTTAAGCTGCTACTCCAGGAGATTGAGTTTCTCTGCAGTGTAACAGAAAAATATTGCAGGCAGACATGAAAGATATACGTAGTGTATCTGTTCCTTTAGTTCCCACTTCAGGCAGGGTTAAGGCTGCATAGAGGTAAGAAGATAATTCACTAGAGGAAACTTGTCTCAGCAGAGACTAAAATATTTACACTATAAAAAGACAGTAGATGGCCCTAAGCAATCCTGGACTAAGCTACATAAAATCAGTAAGAATAAAGACTGGAAATTCAGAGTTCTTCACGTGCCTTCTCTGGTTCTTGTCAAATGCTTCTGTAGCAGGAAGATCTCTGTACTCATTAATATGCTCCTGACCATGACTTACCTTGTTCTGATTCAGACTCCCTGGAACTCAGTTAAATTTCTCCAGAAGAAAGTTTGCAGGCAACTATATCTCCCTCACATTATCTACCATTTGTGAACAGTTTTGGGGGTTTCTGTGAGGTTTTTTTGGTAAGAGAATATTAGTAGATAACAAAATAAAAAGGTGCCTGCAAAACACCGTAACTTCCTCAAATCTCATTAAAAATGCAACGTACTTTAAACAGAAGCCTCAAAATAGAGTGACATCTTAACTGTAAGACAACCAGGTACAAGCATCACACCTCAACCCTATGTGTCAGTTGTCTCTGGGAAGAACAGCTTTCTCAAATATTGCTTTTGGCACAGCACAATTTTACTGCATTTAGAGTATTAATTGCCATTATTAATCAATAAATCAGTTTCCCTAAACATGAGTCTGGCTGCTTGTTTTCGTTTGTTCTTATCTTCCTCTAAGATGGACATTTCTTAAACGGGAAGCTTCAATCATTAAGCAAGCGTGTTTTGAAAGTCAGCCTCCATCAAATAACGTTCTTGCAGCTCTGTTGCCTAAATGAAGCTGTCAGTAGAGTTTGTGTTCATTCTCCACCTCCATTATCTCCTTATACATAAACTATTTTCAGACCACACCTCCAACAATTGCTAACACTTCCAAGCATGGCTGTCAGTGAAAAGTGGCAGTAGCCAGCACTGACAAGCAATGCACCAAGGACACAAATGGTGGGCTGGCTTTTTGACACTCCCCAGGTATCAGGATGGTTTGAGGGTCAGATCCAGGTAAAAAGCAGTCCTATGAGCAGCACAGAGGCTACAGAGAACTGGATTACCTGCCCAACAAAAGGATAAAGGCAGAGCAAAACCCAGCACCTGTTTGAAAATATCTGTATCTCCTAGACTTTCAAGATTAAAGGAAAATCAGGTCTAAAGACTTGCTGTTCCTAAGACAGAGAAAATACATATCAGAGCACTTGGGAGCCCTGAGCCATATGATCAGTCTCTTCCAACTGAATTAAAGCTCACCCCAAGGACACTGGCCTTGAAGTCTGCAGCTCCAGCATCCCTGGAGCTCTGCTCGAGCTGCAGAATTCATGCCAGGGGGAGAACGGCACAACGCAAACATACTTCCCTCCACATGTTTCTTGTCTGACTTACCCATGCACCACGGCAGCCGAACCTCAAAAATCCCATTCCCGTGACCATTAGGGCTAGAGCTAGGGTTCAGAGAACCAGAGAGCCTACAGCTCCAGGTACACTGGTGTTGCAAAAGGCATGCCAAGGGGCACATGGCACTGCCCCAACATTGCTTCCTCCCACCTTTCTATCTGGCCCCATCAGATCTCATGACATGCGCACTTCAAAATCCCATTCCCGCCACCATTAGTGCCAGGGCTAGGGTTCAGAGAAAGAGAGAACCTACAGCTCCAGGGACATTGCTACTTCAAAAGGCATGCCCAGGAGAGCATGGCACATTGCTTCCTCCATGTCTTTCTTATCAGCCTCATGCCGGCCCTATGGCAGCTGACCCTCAAAATCCCTTTCCTGCCACCATTAGGGCTAGGGTTAGTGGTCAGAGGACCAGAGAGCCTATGGATCCAGGGGCATTGGCCATGACATTTGCAGCTCAAGCATCCCTGGAGACATCCCTGGACACATAGCTGGAGATAGTTATGAAGAACAGTATTCCCCCTTCTTCCTTATTTTTTAAGCCACACTGAATGGTATAGACAAATGCAATCAAATTAAAAGTCCAGAAATGCTTTCCAAGTCTGCAGGTTAGACTTTATAGAAGCAGTTTTTACTTTTCTTCCCCCAAAATAGAAAGTGACAGTAGAGGGGCAATTTGTAATACAGGGAATAATTTGACAGACTTAAAAATGGACGAACTGCATAGATTAGACACAAACAAATTACAGCTGCTCTCAGAAAGCAGGCATGTTACATAGGTATAGGATATTTTTCATCTCATAGTATTTTCAGTATAGTGTATGGAATATTCCAGTGTTTCTGCTATAAAATGGTCTCATTTAAGTCCCAACCAAATCACTATTTATGAGAAGTCTCTCTTTCCGATGACTCATGGTATTCAAATCATTTATAATTTTTATTCTTTGAATATATTTTGGTTTAAAGCTATTATTAATTCCATAGAATCACTGTATATCATGTAATATGAAGTAACTAATTTCTATGGCATATTTTTACCCCCGCGTGATGAATCCAGGCTTTCTCCCCTTTAAGAAGAGAGCATTCAGGTCAATCATAGGTTTACTGTAACAGGCTATGGTCCTAATGCTTTTAATACTCTGATTCTTAATAATAGATGCAAATTACCGCAGAGTTTTGCTTTATTTCTTCTGCCATCATTAAAGAATTCTATATAGAAACATATATTATTTTTCCAACACAGAAATAAACAGGCTAACCACAATACATTTAAAAATAATCTACAATTAGTTCTGTGATTAAGGAGACAATGTCATGACTACCTCTTAAGAAACTTACTGTCACTTGAGAGAGATACAAACCATGATCATTCTAAACACCCAAAACAAATACAGCTTCTGGAGCCTGCTTTTAAAGCACAGAAGCTATCTATATATTCACTCATACATTCATGAATAGCAAATCAAATATTTTCAGAGCCTTCAGAGAAAGCTTCATTGCATTTTTTAATGCAATGTTAGGATAGAAAAATCTGAATCTTGTCCAAAGTTTGATGCTGTGTATGTTTAACTTCAGTTCAGGTATAGTTCCACATAAGCACTGGATTTTAAGTGTACAATTTTACAGCAGTGCAAGATTGTTTTGCTCTTACTGGTTACAGTGGAAAGTAATGGACGAGCTGTCACACTGTACCAAAAGTTTCAGGTTTCCATTTTAAGATAGAGCTCTGCCAACTTCTAAATTATTTTTGAATAATCCACAGAGGGATTTGAAAAAGGAAATAGAACATAAACCCAAAATGGTCATGCCAAACCATTAAGATAATGAACTTCTGGTATCTGTTCTGTACTGCAGAGATAGACAGGAATCACAAAACATTACCAACTTCTGTGAATTTGAGATTACGTTTTAAAAATGTAGCCAAAACACAGTCTATGGGGAAAATCATAAATTACATAGGCATTTACTTCTGGAGGAATTATTGTTATTATTTAAAAGAAAATAATCAGAAGCAGTATTGTGGTAACAAAGTTTCCTTCTGTACTTCCTAAATTTTCACGAGTATTTGTAAACCCTAAAATCTACATGAATTATACAGATGGGTGCAAATGAATGTTCATTCATATACTGTGTTTCACAATCATGAATTTGTGTACAGGACATGGGAAAAATTAAAGACATTTCAGCAAAATCTTAAAAAATGTCCTTCAAGACTTTGTATAAACCCTCCCAGTACAAACCCAGATGCCTGTCACCAGCTGTCACAGTCTAAAAGACTCACTGGAAGGCATGCAAACCTCACCAGAAATTCTGGCTCCTCAGTCCTAGTATCCTTCTAAGATCAAAAGCAAGTCTCATTGAAAGCTGTTTTTTTCAATTTTTTTTTTTCCAATCCTAAAAATGTCAGCAGAGTTTCTGAAGGAGACATTTCTTAATAATGGAAGGCTTGCTTCTTTTCAAATACTTACAGAAAAGAGACTACAAAACACATTTAGCATCCAACTGTCAATAGTAAGTTCAAAGTCAAAAAACAACAGCACATGGCACAATTTACACTTACAAAGCCTTCCAGGTCTTCCAGACCAATAGCATTGCAGAAAAGATCTTAATCTGGTACAGTTACTGTAATTTCAGAAACTAATCCAAATTCTGAAAGCAATTCCCTGCTGTTCAGATACAATTTGAGTTACTTTGGTGTAAACTTCTACCAGCCCAGTGAACCTCTGACAAAAGGACTGTCAGTGGGACAGCAGTTTCCCCCAGGCACACAGCTGATGTGCTCTCTGCAGAAAAGACACTAGCAAACACCACCACCACCACCTTCAGTAACCTCCTGTTGTGCTTAGGTCTCTCTCAAAATTGCAGGACTTCAATGACAGACAGAGACAGAAGTAAGGATGCCGCTGCTTTTCTCCCCTCAAGACTCTGCTCTGTTCCCAGAAAAAAAGTTTGTTTTCTCCCAATGCAGGCTGAGCTTCTGATTCAGTTAAAGCTCCCACTTCCAGACAGATCAACATTCTCTAAGTGCATCTGCCACAACTTTGATGTGACTGGGATGCATCAAACCTATACCACTCACCCCCTTAGAAGATTCTGTTAACAAACTGAGACGTTTGCTTTTCAAGTGACCTGACTGGAATTGAAGTATTTTGTTTAGATTTTCCCAAAGTAAATAAAAATATTTCAGTAAAAGTGGATAGGTTCCCATGTGAAAATTGGATTTTAATGGAATTTCCCTTTAGATTGTAGATACGCTGGCAGAAAGATCCCAATAAAATATAAACTTCACAATGACTGGAAGTGAAAAAGCTGTCTGAATAATCCACTTTGTTCATCTTATTTTAAGAAACAATACTAAGAAATGGGAACTCCAGTCTAAAAATTAACAGTGCATGTAAGAAAACAACAAAAACACTGCTTTTTCCACTAATGCAGACACGAATTAATGAAAACACACAACTAAATGGGGTAGAAACTGCTACCTCAAGGACATATGCTGCATATGAGAAGTAGGGCTCATCTTAAGCTTGGTTCCAAAAGTCTGGTCTATCCTGGCCCCACGTGAGGAACAGAAGAAAGGTATCAACAGGCAACACCACTTCTAACTCACCCACAAGAAGCAGAGAAGTGGAGCAGCAGCCCAAGAAATATCTGAAGGGCTCTTGAGGAAGCTGAGGGTTTCCCTGATCCTCTCAAGGAAAACAAAATACAAAAGTAATAAGCAATGTCATGAAATCTATTCAAGAGTTAGCTATCTTCAAGCCTGAAATAGAGACATTGGGATTTTGTGTAAAGCTTGTATTTTAGAACCCTGGCTGTCCTCTGACATGTCCTCTCTTTCACTATTTTTTCTTGTCTGAGGTAAATACCATTTCATCTTGTCATAGAAAAGTGCAATATTAAACAAAACATTTATTTGTTAAGTATTTTTGATAGCACTAGCTTCCAGAATCTTTTTGAGACATGACTTTTATTTGAGGCACCTGTTGGCAGACGGGAAAGCAAAGGGCAATCACAGGTGCAGACACATCATGAAGGGTGCTACTGCTCCAGTCAACTACATTAACTCCTAAGACTAGACACATCTTCTTCTGCAACACTCACTTGCAATTTTGTTCCCCTGCCAACTTGTTTAAAAACATCCAGCACTAATCAAACTTTTTTGTTTGTGTTTGGCTGCTGCTTTATCAAAACTTGACAAAACATAAATGTCAGCCTCATGAGCCCTGCAGCTGTAAATAAATTGAATAAAATTTACAAACATTATGCACTGATAAAGCACTTGCAAGGCTTCTCCCCATTCAGTTGACTTAGCTGCTTGGCATGACAGTTTTGCTTGACATAACCTCAGGGCCTTTGGAAACCCTCCTAATCCCACTCTCCAGGCCTTGTGCCTATTCATGCGACCATGTTAACCCAAATCCAGAAAATTAATAAATCTCAAATGGTTTTAAGTCCTCAGCAACATCCCTTGGTACACATTCCACCTTCTTTATATTGCAGGCATCTTGTTGCACAGGGTAACTCTTACTTGAAAGACCTAAGTAGAAATCAATATGGTCCCCAAATTTATTAACATTTAATAAAATATATCATTTAAGATTATTGTGGGTTGAAGCATAATTTCATTTACTGCAGTAATTCTTTAGTCATCTCTTTAGGTTTCAGTGCAGTATTTCTCTGTCAGTGTTGTAACTAAATCTTTTCAACAGAANGCAGTATTTCTCTGTCAGTGTTGTAACTAAATCTTTTCAACAGAATCACTGGATGACTTGTTTTATACTAAAGCAAAAAAATAAAAAATCCCTTCTGTCCAGATACTAATTCATCAAACCCCCGATCCTCACCATTTCTGCTAACATTTCTGATTAGATCAGGAATCACGCTTCTCTAAGACACATTAAGCTGGTAGTAATCTAAAGATGATTTCTTACATTCTGTGCTGAAGTGGGAGTACAAATTATACATATTTTGTGAAATATTTGACTGCATGGTAAAGGAGCTTTT
>WEIS01053192.1:1023-27565 GCA_013389965.1 Todus mexicanus
CCCATCCATTGATTCCTTACAGAAGCAACCTTCTTCAATCCACACATGAAATATTGACCTAGGAGCTTACAAGCTAGCTAGCCAAGATCGATGGGACAGAAGCCTATAGTAGGCATGTAATGGCACAAAGATAGCATGAGGGTTTTAGTACAGAAATAAAAAAAAATCAAGAGGCTTATTAATACATTCCTCAGCTTCTAGCAGATATTATCCATTGTTATATGTAACAGCGGAATTATTTTTTCTGGCTCAAAATTCTATTCCAAGAAGAATGGTGTCCTTAAATACAGTTTGTGGTTTGGTTGTTTTTTTAATATTAAATTTTATACATACAGTTTATATATACATGTATTTACTCTCACAGGAAAACTGAACTTACTGCCCACGTGTAATAAATATTCCCCTCAAAGAACTATCAACATAAGGAATTATTTTAGAAAGAAAAAATGGACGATAAAAGTTACCTTCTTTTAAGCCTAAAATCCACATGGTATCCAAGGCATCAATTAAGGTAAGCCCAAGTCCAAACCACTCGCTGTAGGACTTGGACAAAGGCTTCAGCTCGTCATGGCCCCAAGCAAAATCTTTGTACCCTTTCCAGGCGTGGCGGAACGCTTCTATCACAGCCAGCTGACGTTCTGTTAGGGGCACTGCAAAAGGAGAACAGCACCTTGCTCAAGTCTTCTGCCAGGGCCTTACACAGAAATACCAAACACCATTCTGCTGCATTCTACCCAAAATAAACTTTCTTCTGAACTACATGATGAGTGTAATAGAAAAATATCCATGGATTTTTTTTCAGTACTTTTTCAATCTTTCCTCTGCAGAATAACCAGTCAGCGTTTCTGGTCACTAATTCAGCCAGGTAGAAGCAGAGCTCTCCTTGGCATGTTGGATGAGCATCACTAAAGCTCCAAGTTCTGAAAGTCAGGAAACACCAGAATTAAGATTGCTTAAATCAGCCATAATCCAGCTGGTGAACACATATGCTTAACAACACAATCCAGGTCTAATTTACCACACAGCATGCCTTCTTCATCTTCTCTGCCTTATTCATCATTTCTGCTAAATTGAAAATCAGTTATAAAAAAATATTCCTCTTGAATATTTCCTTTAATAAAAAGAATAAAATTTGCATTTACCATCTTGGGCAAAGTATGTCTTTTCCTATAGCTCTATCGAAATTTTTGCTTGCTGTTTGCTATAAAGCTGAGTTTATGTTACATAGCCAACACGAAAAAAATTCGAGCCCATTAGTTGAAATTTTGCAAAATTATAAACAAAGATTTCTAGAGCGGAGAACACCAAGCAACGTAACTAATCCCATATACATTAAGCTGGTAAAAGCTAAATACATTATGTTGCAATATGCCACGTTCATCAGATCAGAAGTTCCTTGTATAAACACAGAAAGTAGAACAATAGGTTCTTTATTTCCACAAGGACAGCAACTGCAAAAGCAACTTCTACAGCATTTTGGTGAGTCTTAAAAGGAGTTCAGTTTAATTCAGGGAGGAAGTCACTTTCCCCATATTTGCAGAACAAAAGAAAACCACTACTGAAGAAAGAAAGCTGCTCCCTTCCAGCCCCCTCCCTTTAGACTGTCCTTTCCTGAAGAAAAGATGTCACCTCCTCCCAGAGACTGTATTTCAAAGATTTGTCACTAGAATTTATTTTTAAATTCTGAAGGTTATAAGTGTGAAGGTTGTCATGGTGAAATAAGAACACTGAAAGGCTTGGATGTATCAGGTAAATAACCTTCCCTACACCTTTTGTTTCCTTGAATTAAAATAAATAAAATAGAGGTGTGTGCGGAGGAATTGCATAACTTCAACCATAGAAGTGAACAGAAATAAAAGCATCATTAATTGTATTATTTACCTGGCTCCTTCTGGTCTTCAGCTTCCACAGCTGAAGGTTTTTCTGGTTCTTTTATTTTACTAGACGGAGGTTCAGTGCTTTGGTCAGGTTCTATCACTGCTCCTCTCCAGCTACAAATACAAGGGATTAATTTGATCACAAAGTCATACAAATGAATCAGACTTATCTCCACATTTCATTTTTATTTGATAAAACAGGAGTCGGATTTTGTATCGAGGACCAAAATACCTACATTGTCCACTAGATAATTTTTCTGTTAAAAAAAAAAAAACTTTTCAGAGAAATTTTACTGGACCAAGAAATGTGTCTTACAGTCTCTTGCAATTTCATTAACGTTTCTTGGCAAAGGAATTGAATAAGGAACTTATAAAAAGAATGAACACACCTTAGAATGCTGCATTAGAAGCATTTGGTTACCCACCAGTTCTGAAGCGATCACAAGAGCCACTAACACTTGATTGAATGATGATCATCCCAAAACCACGAACAACCACAAAGGACTAGCACTGTAAAGTACTCCGTTTTCTACTGAGGGTTTCACAAGCCTTTCCTACCACCATAGATGCATAAACCCATGTTTACTTTTTATTAAGAATCTCTTGAAGGAGAGGTCTTTCCGAATGGACTTCAAGTCAAGTTCATAGCAAGATGAATCAATCTTGACCATGCTGATTAATATACACGTATGTTGCCTTTGAGTTCATGATATGCCTCCTAAGGGAACCACATTCACCAGACTTTTAAAGTTTACAC
Source organism: Todus mexicanus (assembly GCA_013389965.1). Classification (NCBI taxonomy): domain Eukaryota; kingdom Metazoa; phylum Chordata; class Aves; order Coraciiformes; family Todidae; genus Todus; species Todus mexicanus. The sequence goes on from WEIS01053192.1 coordinate 3,658, forward strand.
TGTTTACAGTTCCTGTACCTTACGACTTATATAAATCAAATAACGTCATTTCTCTACTTTCTTTCTTTCAATTGGTACTAGCCCTCCTTATGCTTTCATTGCTCAAGTTTTCCTGTCACCACTCATTAAATTTGGAGTTATAGCATAAATGGAAGCACAGAAATAAAAACAAGTCACTCAGATATTTCAGATAACACCAACAGCCACAATGCTGATGCAGGCACTGTTCTGATACTATGATCTGCTCAGTCGTGCCAGCACTGAAAAGGATGCAAACATATCAAAAAAACAAGCCTAGTGTTCCAAAGTTTGAGAACCCCTGCTGAACGTGTAGCACTTTTCTATATCCCAGTTACCATCTGTCAGTTATTCCCAAATAAAAATTTTTCAATCAATAATAACTTAAATATAATCATAGCAGCAGAGACCCTCTGTAAAAGACATGACTATATCTGCATAAGGGGTCTTTGAACTGTAGGGTTAGTCTTTTGCATGAAAGGAGTAAGTCCATCTTGTACAGCTACACACACAGAGCTATGCACTTGTCTATGGCTTTTGCCAGTTCACACAATCACAGAATCATCTAGGTTGGGAAAGACCTCTGAAGTCATCAACTCCAACCATTTACCCTACTCTACCTAGTCCAACACTACCCCATGTCCCCAAACACCACATCTATACGGCTTTTAACCACATCCAGGGATGGCAAGTCAACCATCTCCCTGGGTAGCCTGTTTCAATGCCTGACAACCTCTGATGTGAAAATTAATTTTCCTAATGTCAGGTCTTAACCTCCCGTTTGAACTTGTGGCCACTCCCTCTTGTTCTGTCATTAGTTACTCCTGAGAAGAGACCAGAGCCTACCTCTCTACAATGTCCTTTCAGGGAGTTGTAGCCGGCTTTTTTGAAGACTAAATAGCCCCAGGTCCCTCAGCCACTCCTCACAGGACTTGTTCTCCAGGCTCTTCACCAGCTTTGTTGCCCTTCTCTGGACCCGTTCCAGCACCTAGATGTCTTTCTTATATCAAGGTGCCCAAAAATGAACCCCAATGCTAGAGGAGCAGGCTCACCAATGCCGAGTACAGAGGGACAATCGCCTCCCTGGTCCTGCTGGCCATGCTATTTCTAACACAGGCCAGGATGCTCTTGGCCTTCTTGGCCACCTAGGCAGATGCTGGCTCATATTCATCCGCTTGTCCATCAGCACTCTCAGGTCCTTTTCCGACAGACGGCTTTCCAGCCACTCTTCCCCAGGCCTGCAGCATTGCATGGGTTGTTGTGGCTCAAGTGCAGGACCCGGCACTTGGCCTTGTTGAAGCGCATACAGTTGACCTCAGCCCCAATATCGGTCCAATCTATCCAGATCCCTCTGTAGAGCCTCTCTACTCTCAAGCAGATCAACACTCCCACCTAATTTTGTGCCGTCTGCAAACTTACTGAGGGTGCATTGGATTCCCTCATCCAAATCACTGATAAAAATATTGAACAGAAGTGGTCCCAATACTCTGAGGAGCACCACTTGTCACTGGCCACCAGCTGGATTTTACTCCATTCACCACCACTCTCTGGGACCAGCCATCCAGCCAGTGTTTCACCCAGCAGAGTGTTTGCCCACCCAAGCCATGAGCAGCCAGTTTATTGATCAGAATGCTGTGAGAGACAGTGTCAAAGGCTTTACAGAAGTCTAGGTAGACAATACCACAGCCTGTCCCTCATCCACTAGTCAGGTCATCTTGTCATAGAAGATCAAGATTGTCAAGGAGGACCTGCCTTTCAACTTGGGCTTCCCACACTCACCGGCATCACACCACTGACCAACACAGACACTGGTGCCCTTGCGCAAGTCTGACCCAGGACACAGACACCCGTGACGGTGCAACTGTACTGACACCGGTACATTAACAGTTACTACAAAACGAACAGTGGAAACCTACAGACACTGCGGGTTCTCCCGAGCATCAAAGTGCATTAGAAATGCAGACAGCTTTCTAGGGCTACAAACCCTCTGCACTTCTATGATGCGAACAAAAACCCAACCAACCAAACAAACCAACCCCACAAACGCATATTCATTGAAATTAAATAAAACAAATCAGCCTAACAGGATGAGCTGTGAGGCCAGACCTGAAAACAAATACATGCAAGGAAAGAAATAAACCTCAGTCACAGGCAACAAAAACCCCATACAATCTTCATTTCAACATCCGATGCATCTTAGCAAGGGGGGGTGGAGCATTGTAACTTGCTGGAAACACTTCTACCTGATAACAGATTTCTCTGTTTTCTCTTCTTTATCAGCCTGGATCGGTTCTTCTATAACCCTGCTGGTACCACGTTGGGTCTTCAACCTCACATCCCTCCATGGTGGCTTGATCTGAAGGTTGGAAGGACCACGTCGAACATGAGGTGCTTTTGGAGGCTTCTGAGAAAATAGAGGAAAAAAAAAAAGTGCTTGGCATGCTGCAGAGATGGTAGAATTTCAAACCATAAATCCACAGCATTCCAGTGTTAAACATAACTTCAGACAAATCTTCCTCTGGTACTGTATCAGCATACCAGTTTTGTCCTGACGGGAAGGTATGCTACAGGCCTCAGTTTTCTGTATGTTTTAAACTTCTGGTAAAATTACCAAGTTGTTAAATTTACACTGATCAATTAAACTTCCTCTACTGGTACCAGATATTAATTTAATGCAAGGTACCACCAAAGGACTGTAAAGATAGATGATCCCATTTTACCAGGCATAGTAAATTTTGGTTAGAATTAGCAAAAAGCAGGCAAAAACCCCAAACATCTTACACATTGCCAGTGTTAGATAAATACCAAGAACTACTATACGCTAACGTATGTAAATTTGAGCATGATGAGGGAAAGATTTAAGAGAAGATTTCAGATTCAGTAACTGGAAATCCCCACATTCATGAGGTAAATACATGAAGAGGAGCACAGTAACCAGCACTCCTCTACTCCACTAATCCAGTCAGTTCCTGGTTTTTTTCCCAGCACATCCTCCACAAACGTAATCCTTCAAAATCTACTAACAGCTGTTCTGTTTTCTGCTATTTTTCAGGCTCCTAGAAGAGCTACTGCAATTCAGTGTGACACTGACTTTCTCACATGTTTCATATTTAGCCACGACTCTATCGAGGCTTCTCACAATACCAAGGCTGACATCCAGAGCACTCCCAGTGCAAAAAAAATAATCCTAGTAGGAAAGTGAAGCCTCAAGTAAGACGTCACTGTGACCTAGCCCTGGCACTCTTACATATATCCGTGCTTAAGAAATAGCATGCTGAAATAAAAAGAGTAAAGTCGAGGAATACTATACCAAACTCATCCTGTGAGGAGAGCATTCCACCCAGAGCAGACTATTGCAAGTTACAGTTCCTTTCTCCTCAACAGCTGTTGGAACCAAGCATTATCTGCAGCTTTCACAAACTCTTTGGTAGCTTTATAAAACTCATTTCTTCTCGTAATACCTGCGGTGAAAGCTCTGGGTAATCTCCAGGGTTGGCATCTGCTTTCTGGGGTGCTGGCAGAACGGCTGGATTTGCCAGCTTTAGTCCAGGGATTTCTGGTTCTGTTCTCTGATCATCCAGTGACTTGTTTGTCAGACCTGGACACACAAAACCACTCAGCACAAGCAATCAACAGTTCAGGCTCCAGCTAGAAACATTAATCAGTTTGCTGCATTCACATACTAGACACGCATCCAAAAAGTGTTTCCATTCACAAAACATTGATAAACACACACTAATTGTTAGACACGAAGCGCCTTTTGGTATTAACACTTTTGCTAAAATACAAGGAGGCTGTGGAAAGGCACGTGCTTTTTTTTAATTGCTATTGTTTTAGCTTCTCAATACATGCAGTAAGATAACATCCGAGGTAAACGTGTCTTCGCATTGTAGAAAAACCTTGAATATTTGACGGACAATCAAACCCAAGAGAGGATTATCTTATGCTGTTATTTAGGTTTGGGTTACTAATATCTGCATAGTAACACAATGAAAAAATAAAGCACTCACAGCTTCCAAACCTTACTTAACTATAACAAAATGTTGCTCTAGTCAAGATAAACAATGAAAAGGCATATGAAAAATAGTCCTGATTAAGCAGAAACAAGTCACTGAAGTACGTCACGCGCAATCAGCTCAGAACTATACATTAATGGATTCACTCCATCATTGTCGATAGAAACTGAAGCCAGTTATAACAACTACAACCATCTCTCCAATCTAACACCACATTCCAGTAATTCTGCGATACAGAACACATACTTTTCCACGGTTGTCCCATGCTTGTGTATGAAATGACTCCGCAGACTGCCAAGAAGGCAAACAGGAAGAGAATTACAGTCCGCTGCAGTCGGGACAGCTGCTTCCATTTCTTTAGGAGAGAAAATAGGTAAAAAGAATATTTAGCATGACATTAGAGCCTATTGGGTCAAAAATGAACTCTTATCAGGCCATACAGAGCAAGAAACACAAAACTCAGTAGGCTTAATTTTACCCTCTGTTTCCAGCTGTAGAATTCCACGGCTTATTTTCTTTGATGACAGAGAAAACAGAAAGATAAGACGCTAGCATATGGCACAGCAGGCTCAGAGAAACATAGAAGCCACTTGCTGCAAGAACCTCAGAGACTGTTGAGTGCCAAGACTCCCAGACAGTTATTATCCACAGTGTGCTGACTTTCATCACAACCTTTGCTGGCTGACCTGTGCATCTGCCCACATTTCAACTGGGAGATAAGCCAAAAGCTTCTTTCCTCCCGTCTGGCTGGGGAGTACTGCAGAGCACACATGCCAAACAAGAAATACAAACAAGTGGTAGAAAAACTAAAAATATGACTGCAACAAAGAAGAAAGACGCAACATAAGCCAGTGACTGAATAAGAAAGTGCAGGCATCCTGTCTCTGACAAACATATGTGGAACTGTAATACTGAACAGATTCTGCTACCACAAATACAGTCACTAACCTGCAGCAACGTGAAAATGAAGTAAACCAACAGAACAAGACAAGTTTAGTTCTGGGGGGAAAAAGTGGCTTCAGAACTGAAGTATATGCAACAAACTCATTAAAAGTCAGACAGCAAATGCTACATTAGCCTGAGAGGGAAGTTTCCTCCATTTAGGGAGAGAGCAGTTGGAGTTAAACATTAACTGCTAAATTATCATTTTTATCATTTTCTAACAGTCCTATCAAAATCTAGCAGAACAGCATTTTGCTTCTAATTACCAGCTCTGGTGTACAGAGAGGGCGTTTCAGTGCCAACGCTACACTTGGGAACAATCTGCAGTTTCCTACACACCACTCTACACCCCACAGCACTTCCCACAGTCCTCATCCTCTTCGAACTGTCAATGCGCTCCTGTTGCTGAGCCTCACAGCACGTGTTTCCCATTTTCCTCCAACACTGCTAGCAGTACAATAACCCTTTTCGCTCTTCCCTATGCACACCACAAGATGCTGATCCTGCTCCTTCACTTTCAGCTCTACCTGCACAGCAGAATCGTATCACCCCAACTGCAGCAGCCCTGAGTTTTCTCAGGGTAGGATGGGAGAAGAGGCATTGACCGTGGTATCTCAAGATGGGCAGGAATGAGGCACAAGAATACCTTCACAACCATCTTACCTTTTTTTGCTGACAAAGAATAACGATAACAGAAACAGGCAAACATCTTGTGTCCTATTCCCACATTTCTCTAGCTGTTAACAGAGAGAAGCTGCCATATTGTGGCCCTAAATAAATTCTTCATAGGCTTCACCTGACCACCTGTAAAGCCTCTATAGTGGCTATACCTCATCCCGTCTGCAGTGAGGGTTATCTTGGCCTTTTGACTCACACTTTCCCATCCTGCCTCTCCAGCCCAAGGCTCGTAGGCCAGGTGAAGCTGCCAGTCCGCTCCCTACCGCCACGCCGGCCCGAAAATTCCTCCCACACACCTCTCTAGAGACGTCTCCACCCACACTCGGCCCTCCCGCAGAAAGCGGAACTATTCCCTTTATTCTCCTAGTGCAGAGGACAGAGCTTCCCCTGAAACCCCTAAAATAGGCGGCAAAGGCAGCAAGATCAAATCTCACCGGGGCTGCCCTCCTGCCCAGAGGTCGCAGAGTTGCGCCCCCCAGCAGGATTCCATCAGACGCGAGGCACCCCCCGCCCCGGCTTCGCTCACAAAAATTAAAAGTCCGACTTAGGGCACCTTCAACCAGCCTGCGCCTCACATGCCCTCACCAGGCGGAGCGGTGCTGCCCGAACACTGCTGAGAGCAGTCCCGAAGCCCGGGCACCCCCACCCGCAGGCGCTCACCGCTCAGGACCGCCGCCTCGGAATGGGGCGTCCCAAGCCGGGGCCCCCAGTGCAGGGCCCAGCCGCACCCAAGCCTAGAGGCGCCCCCAGCCCAGGGGGTTCCCCCTNCGGCTGGGCCCGGCCTAGCCCGGCCCCTGTCCCGGCGCACGGGCCGCGCTCCCGGGCAGCGCTGGGGGCACCGGGGCTGAATCCCCTTCACTCCCCGCTGCTGGCCTGCACCCGAGCTGCGCTCCGCACCGAGCCCGGCTGTGCCCAGTAAGGGCTGCAGCTGCCCGGGCTGCCCGAAGGCCAGGCCGGGAGCCTCGCTCTTCCTCTCCTCTGTGAGCTAGAGAGACCAGTCACAAGAAATACGGGCGTGAAAGAAACATCAATGGAAACGTGCTTGTGGGAGGTCATCAGGAAGAACAACGACGACTAAGAGAAGCCTGCGTGCTCCCATCAGTCCAGCTCAGGAAGGAGCATCTCCCATCCAGTGTGGGGACCTACACTTTCATGGGGCCACAGCACCAGCTGCACAGCAGAAGACACTGTGCCCCAACAAGAGGAGGATGCACCCCCGACACCATTGCTCTTCCTTCCAGCCGGCCAGGAAGGTGAGCACAGTGACAAAAACCTCAAACAGCTTTGACTCCCAAGGGACAGAGGAGAGCTGTCTAATGTCATCACCTGCCAGCAAGAAACCCAGAGACACATTTGACAGCCAGAGTCCCTCGTCCTCTGCATCACCCACGCAGTCCTGGGCAGCCAACACAGGCCTGAGAGTAGACAATTGTAATCTTTGAGAGGATGTGTGTGAGTAAAAAGCAACTTAAGTCATGGTGTAAATGAACCATTCTGTAAGATTTGGCACTGAATTTTTATACTTGGCAGAATCCACTTGTCCCACACACCTCCTTCCCTCACCTACGTCACCACAGATCCCCAGCCCTTTGCCATTCTCTGTGCAAATAGTTCTCTACATCTTCACTGGGGAGAAGGAAGGATGTTCTTGGTAGGTGCTGAGGAACAGACGAGTGCTGTTCAGTGATGTGCGCATTCAGAGCCACAACATGACTGGAATAACCATTACTACCAGATCATGTTCATAGTCCCAACAGAAAGAAGCAAGCATTGAAGCAATTGTTTTAAGACTACTTCTGGCACTGAATTCACCTTCAGCTGTGCCTCACTACTCAGTTAACATCCTTTCCGTTTGCAATCCACCTCACACCAGATTTCCACATAAAACTGAAAATCTGGTATTTTTCTGAGCATTGCATGATTAGAAAAAGGAAGTAAACAATTCTGATAGCTGTGAACACTGTGTAAAGAAGGAGAGGAACAATTTAACAGAAGCCTGAAGTGTGCATTCTTTTTTTAAAAAAAATTTTCCTGTCCCAGGAAGCTGATTCATGAAGCTTAAAAACACATTAAAGTCTCCAGCAGCCTTCACATGGGTGCCAAGAGAGTAACACAGAGTGCCATAAGTAAGGAAGGAAGAATATCTACTTCTGACCTTTGCTGGATTCAGCACTAAACCCCTAGAAGAGACAATCTGTAAGTTGTGAAAAACTACCAACTTCCCCCTTCTGCTTTTTCTATAACTAGAGCCCTGTTTAAAAAGCACCTGTCAGTGGGAGGCAAGGCAAAAGTTGCCTTACAGTGAGTGCTCATTATCTCACAACAGCTGCAAAAGTCCGACCCAGATCTGGATCACTCAAATCTACTTTAAATAAAAAGAACACACACCACCACCAATTAAGCTCCCCTTGCCTCAGTAAACCAAGTTGAAAAGCTTGGGAAAAAATACACAGGATCGCAGGCATCCCACAATATCAACCACCTCTCAGGAATTACACTCTGCTTAGTCCCACACCCCCTGTTCATCTGCAGCACAGCCTCTGCAGCCTCTGGCCATGCCACTAATGATGCAGTCTCAATGTCCTGCAGCTGTGGTGACAACACCCATGACACATAGGGACAAAGATGACAAGTGTATTTTCCTCATGGACAAGAAACACAGACACAGAAATCACAGTAACATCTTTATTAGAAAAATGCTTAGGTGTCCTAAAGTTTCTGGAGTGCTGTGGGACCTCCCTTTGGTTCAGGTACTTATTTCATAATACATATACTAGATTGTCATTACTTTGTTACATACAGTACAGATTCTTTTTTTTTTTAAAGTTCTCTGAAAATTCTACATTCCAATTTAAAATGTAAGGAGTCATAATTAAAAAAACACACACAAAAAGACCAACAGACAAAACATTCAGCACTCGAACTCAGCTTCTCCTTGAAAACAACATCTAAAAAACCATGACAGGAGCTCAGTGTGCACATGATTTAAGCACACAGGAACTGAAGTTTCGAAAGAGAAAACACTTAAAAAGAGAATAAGTATCCTTTATAGCACAGTGCAATTTGAAACGAGCAGGTGTCTGAATCAACAAGCAATATTCACAAAGATAGAACACAATTTGTTCTCAGATATAAAACTTGACTGATAGGAATGGAATGATCCATAAAACACTGGGCAAAAAAAAGTTACAAAATCGAGTGTCAAGGACAAATGCTTAATCTGTACTAAGAATGGGAGTTACTGGCTGCACATGAGGTAATCTGAACTGGCACTCGCTAGCTGGCATGTGCAAAAGGCTCATTGCTTACATGTGTGCAGACAGATTTGAAACCTGGAAACTCTTGCCATTGACACTTAGATGCTTTATTTGGAAAACACGAGCCTACTTAGAAACTGTATTTACTCTCAAAGCCATTTTTATACTTCCCCGGCACTCTGAACACAGCTTCTTATCAGCAATTACAGAAAGCCACATCTATCATTGAAAAGATTTATGCTTAATAAAATAGTATCAGCAATTCCTCAGTAAAAACAGATGCATGAAATAACAATATTCCCCGTGAGGCATCTTCCTCACCACTGCCCTAAACACCTGATTTAGGGGAAAAGTACAGAGCGCTCCTGAAGCAAAGGCCACCTGGCAGGACCTCTGCAGCATCCTCACAAAGGGCGGAAGAGCTGTGGTGTGCTCAGTGTCAGGGCTGCAGCAGGCACGTGCCTCCCTGGCATGAGCTTGCTGGGGCAGCCTCCAAATGCTGACTAGGAGGAATCAGCGGCCCCGGGATCCCTCAGTCAGGGCTAAATTCACATGCTACATATGCTCTGGCAATTAGCATCTTTAATTAGCTGGCACTTATCTTTACATTATGGTTAGTGATATATTTAAAAGAAGGCATCTAAAAGAATTATTTCATAAGCAAAAAGAGTGCTAGAAAACTACCTGGCCAGAAACTGTAGAAGCAGAGGCTGGTGCTTTACTATGGATACTGGGTAAGCTGGGATTGAATCTTTTTCTGTTGTTTTGATTAAGCATTAAATTCTACCATTAGGATTTGTTCCTCTTAAAGACTCCCTTTTGAGGGATATGGTAGCCATTAAACATAAAAATGAAAAGTAAAATAAATGTCAAGTAAAATAAATGTTGGTTATAGACAAGAAGAGCAGAGGATTGTTGGGAAAAAAAATAAATGTTCAATTAAAAAACATTATTACAGCTGCAAAGAGTAATCAGTCGAAGCTGCATATTTACTTATGTTTTCTTGGAATGGCACCAGTGAGCCTAGATATGCAAACTAGTCTGTTCTGCTTTGGAGTCCAAACTTCAAGCAATGCTTATGCACAGCACCATCCCTACCTACACCAGGTTTCTCTGTGTGATCTGGTCAGAGGGCACAAAAGCTGAATTGGATCTTCTAACCAGCACAGGGTTAGGGAAAAGATGGATCAAGCTGGTTTTTCAGCTGTGCATAAAATGTAAAACCAAAACCACCCCTAACCCCATCAGCACAAACAAAATACCTAAACCAAGGCACTGAATAGATTTAATCTGCTTGAATGCAAAGCTGATTTATTGGGCCCCAACTGGCTCTTTTACATGTGCACTGGCTCTTTTTGCACACACAGCAAATAAGAAATATAAAATCTGTTTGGTACCAAAAAGATATTAATCTTCATTCACATCCAAATCTACAAAACAGACTGAGGTAAAAGGCATAACCCTCAAAGTTACTGATCAGAGTTGGTGAGCACACAAGTGTGTGTAAACACAACTGTGGCAAGGATTCGGCGTTGATCCGATACTGTAAAGCAATGCTTTTTATAACACACTTCATAGCTGACATTTTAGTAATGTCGGTTTTTCCAATGGATCTGACAGGCAGGTATCTGATTTGAGGGGGAAAGGTCCCCCCCTCTTCACGAATTTCCCAGCATTTCTGCTTTGTTTTCGTCAAGTACAAAGGGAGAAGGGAAGTCTTTGTTCTTCATGTATGCCTCCAGACCCTGAGAATGTGTGAAAACAGTACCATTAGCTGTAAATGCATCAGAATGGTTACTTGGACTATTTTTACATCTACAAAATGTCCTCAAAGAACAACTGACTACCTAAAGTTAAAAGGTCTCAGGGAGGACCAACAACAGCGAACGTTTCCCCAGGGACTGAGATGGAAAGCGTTTCAGCCCCAAACTCAGGGTTCATGAAAGAGAGGCACTGATGAACCGTAAAACAAAGAATCCCCGAAACAGGCTTTGTGGGGAGGGGCTGGCATGGGAAGGCGTGTCCTTAACTCACATGAGAATAATCTGAGCAAAGAAAAGTCAACTTAAATTGCCCTGTTTTCGCTTTGTTCTTACAAGGCATCGATTTTTATGAGTTTGCTACCTGTATGCGGAAACCCACCAAAGATGTAACATTTTATGAATGCCCTTTCCCACAGTGCCCATGCATCCTCCTGCAATCCACCATTTCTCACCGTCGGTCCAACACAGGGAAGCTTCTCTCCTCGCTACTAAAAGGAAACGGCTTTCTCAGGACCAATTATTTCTCAGAGGAACAAACCTGAGCAATCTAAGATGTGGTTTCTCTGAAGCCAATGCACATATCACACTTCTCATTCAGTATTCACAAAATCTGGTGCAAATTAGCACATAACAGAACACAGTGACCCCATGGATTTCGTAATTTGAATAGTCTGAACTTTCCATTCAGAAGACTTCAAACACTTTCTTATCAAAACTGTGCAGCCTCGTTGCAAATCTCATTATACAGATGGCTACAGCTGAGACACAGAGTTAACTCCACCACAGGGGAGCCACAAACGTAATACAAGAGCCCAAAGCCTAGTTCCCTTGAGCTTACAATTCCTCAGCAAGCCCAGGCTAAAGAAATTCCCTGTGTTTGGAAGGAGCTTAGATGTATACCTGCACAAATACCTGCACACTCTTAAAAATATCTCCATATACAGTTATTCTCACCTCTCCAAAGTAAGACACTAATGGAGAAATCTCACAAACAGTTGGAGGTTCTTCAGTTCCTGAGAGACTAGAGAACATAGGATTAACTTCTTGTTATGCTTAAAAACCAGTGCATCTTCTTCGAATGATCATTAAGAGCAGGATATTGAGAAGGATAAGACATTTATTATATTCACATGCAGCAGACGTTATTCAAAGTGTGAAAATAAAACGGAATTACCCAGTCCCAAATACTTTTCATCAACGCAAGAACATTACTTTTATAGTGATGTTTTCAAGTAAGATGAACATCTTGTGGGTTTATTAAACTACGAGTTGATGAAATAATAGCCCCAGGGAGTAAAAGCAGCTTCCCATTCAGCACAATGCAGGAAGTATCTGAACTGGTAACTGCTGTAATAGCTGATCTGTAGGCCCACCTCAGAATCTTGCCAGGCTTTAAGGACTGGGGCCATATTTAGAAGAGACTACAGTTTACAATTCCTTGGACTGGCTAAATTCAGAATGATGGAAAAGGTTGCTCCTGACCAATGAGCTGCTGTAGGAGTTGTCAACTCAAGATCCCAGACACAGGAATCTCCACCAGAGATAAAGCAAGCCCCCAGCACCGTGCATTACTGTCTAGAACACTCACAGTCACTAACGGAGCAGGAGCTGCACTAGACATCACTCTTCATGTTCAGAAAAGATCAGCTGAACAAAAATCATGCCGAGTCTCCCTGTGGTCAAACTAATGCCCAGCTTTGTAGAACATAGAGCATGCCATTAGCCAGCTGGCACAGCTGGGAAGCCACAGGCAGAGAAGCTGTGAAGAAAGTCACAGAGGTTCATACCTGAGTTTCTCTGGTATCCTGCAACCATTTTCATCCAGAAATCTGGCCCCAGCCTTGAGAGCCCAGCGGTAATGCTGGGCCAGGAGGGCTTGCCGAGCGGTGGTAGGAGTGTCTTTGTCAGCCGTGTCTGCATTTTTTAGTGGCGAGAACTCCTCTTCTCTTAAAACTTCAAATGCCACAAAATTCCTACCAGTAAAGAGGAGAAAATACTGATCATGCTAATGATCAGCCCTGGTGATACAGCAACAGATTCCAGGAGGAAAGGCTCATACAACTACCTGAAGGGAAGTTGTAGACAGGAGGGAGATGGGCTCTTCTCCCAGGCAATTTGTCACAGGACGAGAGGGCACAGCCTGAAGCTGCACCAGGGGAGGTTTAGGTTGGATGTTCAGAAGCTCTTCCTCACAGAAAGGGGGATAAAACCCTGGGATGGGCTGCCCAGGGAGGTGGTGGAGTCACCGTCCCTGGTGGTGTTTAAGAAAAGACTGGATGCCACACTTAGTGGCAGGGTTTAGCTGAGTGGTGGTGGTAGGGCATAGGATGCACTCGATCCCAGAGGTCTTTTCCAGCCTTCATTATTCTATGATTCTATATATTTTAGGGAGCAGTGACGTATACAGCCTGAGGCAGTCTCAGTAAGGAAAGCCCACCTCCCATCTGAAGAGCAAAGTGCCAGGGCTCTACAATAGAAAAGCACAACCAGAAGCCCAGTCTCTTTGGGAATGTAACAGCAGTTTCACAACCCTTCAGAGCTGTGCATGAGTGAGAGGAAAACAATAGTTCTGCAGAAATCCCACAGAAACCTCTGCAAGCACGAAGGACGAAGTCTCAGGTAAGAGTACAGCAGGACGGAGCAAGCAGCAATGCCTGAAGCTCAGAGCACCAAGCATCTCATTTCAGAGCACCACACCCTTGCTTCAAGAAATGGCAGCTCTCCTCCGGAGTTGGTAGGCAAGGATCAGCTGAGGACACTGGTTCCCAGGGATGAATAAGCAACACAGGAAGATTGAGAGCTGAATGTAAAGTTGAGCTGTTCACCAGAAATGGGAATGCAAATTAAAAAATTCCACAGCAGCATCTGTGCCTTTCTGTGTTTCATGTGCGAAAAGCAGCTCCCAAGCTGGTTTTGCAGTATTATTTAAAAAAGCACAAGGAATCACTGCTGCAAATGAGTCCTTTCAAAGCTCAGAACTCAGAACTGTTTCCATCACACTGGTCTTTGGTATAACACTTCTCTACTGAACGTAAGGAAGTGAAGACCAGTTCAAGTCTTGAGCTGCTTACCCTACAGTAAATCCTCTAAAAAGAAAAATACTATCCGCAAACAAAGGTAATTCAGTTTGCCTGAGATCTCTTTTTGCCAGTGATGCCTAAACCAGAATCTTTACGCTGAATTTTAGACCTCAGAAAATAGGTTTATAAGAACAATTATGCTAAATTACTTAATAATTAAAATCTCAACTTCTCTAAACACAAAGTACCCCTCCTATAAGCTATGTTTTAGAGCTTGGCAAGTCAACACTTACAGTTCCCAGAGCAACAGTAATGTGGCCCCATGGTGCTTAAGCAACCTGTTTTCCACACAAAGAGGGTGTTAGCTAAGCCCTGGTATAACACACACCAAAAAGATAGCCAGAGCTGCAGTTGCCATGAAAGCCACTATCCTGTAAGAGCCCATTTTTGAGTCTGAATACTCCAACATGGGCTTGGATTAAATGTAGGTTTTGTGCTCAATTTCCTTTTTTTCCCTTTCCTTCTCGGAGCTGGCAGAAGTTGGGCCAGCCAATACACCCTCCGCAGAACAAACAGTTCTGGGAGCATGGTTAGAGCAAGCCCGGCTGCTGCAGGGCACCCTGTGACCACACCTCTTGGAGCCTGTGGTGTTACTGTTGTGTTGGAAGTGGGTGTAGATCCAACAGCCTTTCTAACAAGCCACTCAAACCCCACATATTCCCTGGCAAGGCCTGTTACAATCTACAGACATTCAAACAAACATTAAGAAGCGGAGGAAAAAAATAAAATCACGTCTGCCACTAACTTAGAGAACTGGAACACATCAAACACAAACTTCTCCAGCTTTATCCCGTTCGGTTTTAGAGGTTTTACCAGATTTCCCTCCTCGTCAATGTAGGGCACCTTCTTTATGGCTACATGATACCTCAACTGCGGCTCATATTTCCTGCAAAAGAAGAAACAAGTTCATTTACTTCATGCCCACTTAGAAAAAAGTAGTACATGGCTGGGAAGCAGCTGGCTCATTACTGCTCTGGGTTAGCACTCAGCTCTCACGCGTGTTGCTCTCTCCAAATTGACCCAAGTCACATGCCGGAGACACTTCACCGAGCAGAGCAGCCCAGCCAGCAATGCTCCCTGTATCAGTGGGACATGACAGGGTAAGGCAAGAGGAATTGGAGGATCTAGCATTAAGCTGAAATTGCAGGTAGAGATAAAAAGAAAAAGTAACCCAAATTGTTATCTGACTAGGATGACAATGGAGAAGAGCAGATCCCTTGCACAAGGGTGGATCAAGCTCTTCAGGAAGGTCATACAGCTGTTCTTTGAATGCCCAGCATCATATCCTCATCTCCAAACACCAAGGTGGACTCCTCCCCCACCTTCACTCTCTCTTCCAGCCTCTGTTGTCCCAAGGCCTTGCATGGGTGACATTTCCATTGAAAATCCTCAGCGTGGGGCTGCAGCACTGACCACATCACTGACCACACTGAGCCCACACAGCTGCTCACCCTCACAGGCCCAGGAAGGTCATGCATTGGTGTATCACAGTCAATTTAGCTACAGCAAAGCAGGCAACTGTTTCATTGGGTAACGCCTGAAGAGCACAATGGGGCTGTCAAAAAGGGGAAGCAATTGTTTTGAATTGTTTGGAGGAGATAAAAGGTGAAGAACAGAGCAGGAGGTAACCAAAGAGTGGGGAACACCCACTCTTGGAGGCATTTCAGGGCACCACATCTGCCTTGCAGGCATGCTGGAACTTACTGGGCCACCATCTCCAGGAACTCAATTGTGAAGAAATGGTTGCAGATATTGCCAGTGCTGTACATCAGTCCCCCATCAGGGCTTTGCTGCTGAGCAGTCTCTAGGCTGATCTCACTGTACTCCACCACCTGGTAGACCCCATCCACACAGCACACCACTCCAACAGGTTCTGTAGGGTAGGCCTTTTCCACCACCTGCAGCCACAGGACAGAGGGCTATGACAAGGAAGAAGAAAACTACAGCACTATTCCAACTCCCACATACAAATGATCCTACAGGACTGCTGTGTGTTGATCATCCAGCACCTCAGGAACAAGGGCAGGGTAGCACTGGGTGTCCAGAGTAGCCTCAAGACGCATCTTGCCCAAAAACCAAGCATAAACTCAGTACTTAACCACTTACTTGCACACTTGCTCAGAAGGCAAACCAGTTAAAATAAATCAGCACACCGTGCGGCACTTTTTGTATCAAGGACTGGGACTTGGCATTAAATGAAAACCGTTTGCAGCTATCAGTCTTCAGTTCTCTGCATTAACAATGCTTATGATAAAAATAATGTAAGTATCTCCTCAGGCACCTAGTGCTTTAGGGTGACGACATCGGACTGGTTTGGTTTCCCCCACCTTTCACAGCAGGGCATAAAGAATGCCTCTATTAGCCTTAAAGGTGCATTTATAAAACACAACCCAGTGCAATATGGCTTCTAGAATGCTCAAGTGCCTTTGTAGAAGGGGCAGGGCACAAAGGGGAAGCAATTCCAGCTTGCAGTTTCCTATGTCATTACAGTCTCTGCTCTAACTGAAGTTGGGAAGAGCCGAACACCCACAGGCAGGATTCTGAATGCAACGCAGACAGCAAGCAGCTCCTCTAAACACCCTGGTTCATCTCAGCTCACTCTAGTCAGCAGCTTCCAAAATGTAATTAGACCATAACTCCCCACGGGAAAATGGCCCAGTGTTAGCATCACCTCACCTTTGCACCACAATCCGCCCCTTTGGAAACACAGAAGCCTATGAAGACTGGATCTGCCATTTTCACAAGGATGTTGTCCACACAGTACACGTGGACATACTGGATTCCACGCTGCTTCATGTCATCCAAGATCTTATTATCTACCAAAGCACGGTACAAGCCACCATTGCCATCTATAATGCAAGAGAAAAGAGATAGCCCTGGTTAATTAGTGACTTTGAGGGGATTTTTGCTGCTTACAGAGCAAAAGCTCAAAGTCCTGAACAAACTTTAACAGCAGAGCAGGAAGTGCTCTCTAGCCAAGAGTCAGTGCTACCAGATCTTATTTCTAGCTCTGCCACACAGTTCAGGCAAGCCTGTTTCCCTCCACACCCCAGCTCCCTCATATGTAGAGTTGGACTGTGGGGACCAGCATCACAGCGAAGTGTATGAGACCTTATGAAGCCTTGTAAGATCCTGAAGGAAAACACTAAAGGGCTAAACATTATGCAGAGGGTGGGAAAAGCCTGTTACATTTCCTCTCTTCCAGGGCAAACAAAAGCATATTTAGAACTCTGTTTGGAGAAAGGGACTAAAATAAATCATATTTTCTGTTTATCCTCCTCCTGCAACTTCCCAATACCTTTAAAGGCTTGAACTGCAGCTGCACAAAAGACACCTGCATATTTGTTCGTCACAGATCACCCTTTCACAATGCCTCCTTTGACACCCGTCAGCTCAGTAAAACCACTCTGCAGTTGCAAAACTGCATCACTGTAACATGGCCCTGGTCAGGATGACTTCACTGATTCTCTTACCATGTCAGGTTAAAAGGGCAACTTTATCAGGCGACACATGGCAATCACTTTGGAAAGAGTTAATATTCTTGATGACTTTTAACCATTTCCAGTTATCGGCCTTGAACGGGAGTCCAGTTCCCACCAACTTCAGCCCTGGAAGGTAGCACTGCAGGGATCTCACACAGAGCCCTGCCAATGCCTGTTGTTCCTAACCTGCAGCTGCACCACTCCAAATCCTGCCAATACGCCCAGGCTTTGATAAAAAACATGTGCTGTGGGCAGATCTCCAGCAAGAACTAAGAAGATTTCTACAGCACTTGTAATTCTAAACTACACTTTTGATTACCAGCTAAAAACATTTAACTGAACCCTCCCACAACAATCAGAAACATTAACACTGACCTCCAAAAACTGCTCCATGTGCTGAGGCTCGTTGATGGCTGGTAGCAATTATCAACACATATTACATTACTGTACTGTGTAAAAGTGAACAGTGGGGTACCTGGAGCCATAGCAATTTTCCCCTTCTCCTCCAAGATGGCCTTCCCATCAAAGGTGACAGCAGGCAGCATCCTCTGCTCAAACATGACCACATTGGATCTATCCAAGTTGAAGTAGTCGTGTTCTACAAAGAACTCCTCTGTTGGCTCCAGCGTGAACTCACTTGTCATGATGTACCTGGGTAGGAAGAGGTGCTGGGCAATGAGCAAGAAAAGCACAAGCAAAAGATAAAGCTACAAATGGACCACAAACGGGAGGAAACCCGAGTGTAAAATGAGAGACACTACAGTATGCTGTGGTATACAACTGAGCAGGAGAGCTCTCCTCCAGAACTCATCACACAGGAAGGCTGCACAGGGTCTCACACATGATCCTACTCACTGGCTTAGCTCTAGGCAGGAGAGAAGAGACCTTCCCTAAATGTGAACATCCAGATAATCAGATGATCTAGAAACCAAGGCAAAGGACAGGACAATAGCATCATTCACCCTAGATCCAAACTGATGTTAAGTGTCTAGAGAAGCATTGCCTGGCACATGGTATCGAAAAATGAGTTCCCAGCAGCTCAAGTCTGCCAGCGCCTCTCTGTGCCAAGGCAAACAGAACCATTGTCAAATGTTGGCTGTACGATTTGTTTTTCTCTTAAGTTTCTCTATTTCCTCCTCTCCTTTCAACTCCACTCTGCTGCTGTCTCTCCCTCCACTACACTCCTTCCTCAACAGTGGCTAAGATCCATCTTCATCACCTACTTGTCAAGCACTTCAACAACTATTGGCACAGGTATGCAGGGTTCTCTGTTAGCGTGCCAGGGGATGGTGCATTTGTAATTCAGGTCATGCACGCATGGCTTCAGCAATACGCAATATGGACTCAAATCACCTCTGATCTCCAACTTGTAAAAAAATGTGCTACCTTGAAGACCTCAGACACCTGCCGTTTCACTCTTCCCAAGACACTCAGCCCAGACATTGATTTCATAAAGGTATCTCTTCATAGTTTAACGAAGAACACGTAGCAGAAAACATTCCCCAAAGTGTGCTGCAGTGCCTTCCTGTCTCACCTGCCACATCCCATAGCAAATTCCTGTTTTGCACCTTGCACAGAGCTAGTCTCTGTTGAAGCATCTTGAAAGCTGGGAGTGGCCGGGAAAGGCAGTAGCCAGCTGTAAATGATGATAGCAGGAGGCGGCCCGAAATTGGAGCATGACAAGCATTTACTTCTGTGAGAGGAAGAGGCTTTTTGCTGTGGCAGAAATTGTGGGCAAGGGAGGTGAGCTCTAAGCAATCTTTCCCTCTGTGCAGAAGCCTGAGAAAGCAGAGCACAAACAGGTGAAATCCCTTGCGAAGCATCTGAAACAGACACTGAAGTGCAGTTTTGTCAAGTATTGTCCTTGAAAAGAGAGCATGTTACAGCAGCGCGGGTAGTGGTAAGTGATTCAAGAGCAGTGCTAAGGCCCCCAGGTCTGCAGACACGGACCTGCCACTTCCCATCCCTGTGCATCCTCCTCCATCACAAATCCTACACGCAAGCTCTCCCCAGACGCATCTCTGTACAGCACCCAGCAAATTGCTTCTAGAAGACAACACAGACAAGACTCCAATGTAAAGAACCCGGTGCAGTAGGTCTGTGGCTCTAGGTCACCTACCAGGGGACGGCACACTTGCAGTGGTATCTCTGGCCAGCAAGCTGCTCCACTTTGCGGATTCTTTCTGCTTGGATCTGATACAAGGTCTTGCCACTGGGCAATCCCACACTGTACATGCCCTTGGGATAGCTCACTCCCAGGCGAGTTCCTTGTCCTCCAGCCAGGAGCAGCACTGCCACCTTGTTCTGTGCGATCTGATGCAAGCCTGAAAAGGAGAAAGAACCTCAAGGGAACATAAGAATTGCAAAAGCAATCAACACCCCATGCTCTTCCCCTGAGCCTTTCTGCAGAGCTCTGCCAGTTCAATGTCCACTGCTGCCATTTCGGAGAGAAAGACGATGCTGCACGCAATACAAAAGAATTCACGACACCTCTTTGATGCAGCAGTCTCCTCACCTAAAGTAGTGGATGATGTAACAACAGGGAACAGACATGAGTTGCAGCTTAGGAGGTTCAAACTGGACATTAAAATAAAAACTCCTTCCTAGGAAGGTGGTGCAGCACTGGAAAAAATATCCAAAGAAGTGAGGAACGTCCTTCCCTTGAAGTTTTCAAGACCTGCTCTGATAAAGCTATACCTGACCTGACCTAGGGCCGGGTATGGTCCTGTTCTAAATAGGGGTTGGACTAGAGACCTCCAGGGGTTCTTTATCAATGTTTCTACATCCCAGAGAAGTGAAGTCTTGTCATCTTCAGTAAAGCGTGGGCATTTCTGGAATTTGCCTTAATCAACTCATCAACCAGACAGGCTGGAGGAGTGGGCTTGCAGGAACCTTATGATGTTCAACGGGGACAAGTGTAAGGTCTTCTACCTGGGAATACAAAACTCAGGAATGCACCTCAGACTGGGATCCACCTGACTAGAGAGTAGCCCTATGGAAAGGGACCTGAGGGTCTTAGCGGGCAACAAGCTCAACGTGAGTGAGCAGTGTGCTCCAGCAGCAAAGAAAGCCAACAGGGTTCTGGGCTGCATTAACAAGGGCATCACCAGCAGAGATAAAAACTCATTATCTCACTCTACTCAGCAGTTGTCAGACCACACCTTGAGTAGTGTGTTCAGTTTTGATCCCCACTCTGCAAAAAAAGATGTGGACAGGCTGGAGCGGGTCCAGAGAAGGGCCATGAAGACGATGAGAGGACTAGAAGAGCTGCCATATGAAGAAAGGCTGAGAAGACTGAGTTTGTTCAGCTTTGAGAAGAGAAGCCTTAGGGGAGACCTTATGGCCACGTACCAGCGCATAAAGGGTGGCTACCAGAAGATGGAGACTCCCATTTTACAAGCAGTCACATGGAAAAGACAGGGGATAACGGGTACAAGTTACTCCTGGGGAGATTCCTATTGTACTCCAGAAGAAAATTTTTCACCATGAGAACAATTAGACATTGCAATAATCTCCCAAGTGTGGATTCCCCTACTTTGGACAGTTTTAAGACTCAGCTCGACAGGGTGCTGGGCCAGCTGATTTAAACTAAGGGGTTTTTTTACCTTGAAGGTTGGACTAGATGATCTTTGAGGTTGTTCCTATCTGGTATTCTATGACTCTATGAACTGTGTGCTTATGCTCCAGCTTTTGTTCCGCTGCAGTCATGGTTAACAGCACAGCCAAGCCTGCAGAAGCTGCTACTCCCACAATCTAATTAAAACTAATATAATTTCTCCCAATGAACCAGTAAAGTCCACAACTTGGGGAAGAACCAGATCACATAATAAACATCCAGCTCATTCACAGTGTTTGTTCCCTGCCTTCTCTCAAGCCAGCAGCACAGTAGGGACTGATAACTTTATCTTTCCTTAGGGAACACTTTGCGTTCCTCCAGGAATGCAGTGGGTTCTGAGGCTGCCCAGCTCAAAAGACACAGCTCTCTTTCTGCGAGCTCACACAGGATGCCTACTACACGTGGCTGGGCCTGCCACATCTTTCTACCACCCAGGGCACCCAGCCTCTGAAGAGACAAAGATCCGACTTTAATCACATATGGGACTAAAAAATTCCTGACTGTGCTGAAAGACAAAGGAACCAAAGATACTGAATTAGAAGAAAAACAGGATTAGTTTTCCACTAATCTTTAAATAACTGATTGTTTAAACGAGCAATAGAGGGAAAATACCAATTCCTGCTCTAACAGCCTCAATTTGTTTTAGTTCTGTTCAAAAATCTAGCTCTCAGCAATAAAAACAATAAAAGCAGCAAGTCACCCATGACATTGTGGTAATATTATTGACCACCCTGTGCCTACGATTTTCAGTCCCGATACAGCAGTAACTCAGTGTTTCTGCCTAAAAACACCTTTTTGAACAAGGCTGGTAATGACCACCCAGGCACACCGAAGGAAGCCGGTTATGCAGCCCTGCCGTTGCTGTGCTGCAGTGTCTTAGTGTTCACAGAACCACAGAAGTGTTGGCTGGATGCCACCTCTGGAGACCTGCAGTCCACCATCCTGGTCCAAATGGGATTAGGAGGGCTCTCTAGAGGGAAACCTGTACTGAATGGGGAAATCTTGGGATTTCAGTTGCAGCAGGTCCTTGGATAGAGAAGGAAACCTGAATCAGTTTAATTTTTTTGAAAGGCACAGATGACAGCACTGGGTGAGCTGATGGCAACGCAAATAAAATAAGCGTAATTTTATGCAACCAGTAACAAACAATTAACAGCTCCTTTGCCTCTTTACTGAATTTCCCACCACAAAAGACTTAAGCACAGAGCAGAGGGGCTAAGGTCATAGTTACACCACTAAGGTCATAGTTACATCACTCCAGGCCCAGGACATGGTATGCCACCACACGCTTGGCAGGCTGTCTGCTAGCACACAGCACCTGTGTGAGAGAAGGGAAGGACCCCAATGAAGGACTACAGAAGCATGGCTCCAGGCCCTGCAGTGTCCTGGCTCCAGTGGTGGTTGCCCCCTCACCAGGACCTGGTGCAGAGGCAGCAAACCCACACAGGAGGGGAGTGTGCATGTGAGACCTACACTTTGCACACAAGCCAGGCTCACTGTAGCCACACAGCGCTGGGGAATGCAAACCTGAGGAAAACCTCCTTTCCTACAAGCTCTCTCTCCCTTCCCTTCTCATTCCTCCACACGCAGAGACTCGGCTGACAGCGCTAGGCTAGCCAGGGGCGCTCAGGTTCCAACCAGCTATAGTCCACATTCCTGCCAGGACCAGCCCCACCACGGCCTCTGCTTGAGGCAATGCCTCAGAGCAAAAGCCATGGAATGGAACAGGTAGGAAGTACAGGCCAGTGGAGGGGTCAGCAGTGATGACAAAATTACCAATGGAGAGAGGAAGCTGAAGTGCTTGCAGTTAGAAACCAAAGCTAAACAATTTGGTTCAGGTAACTCAGTTGTGGCAGCCACCCCATCCCAGGGCAGGGTAGGAAGAGACCAGTCACAGCTGCAGCCAAAGGCATGAGTGCTACCATGAGCAAGGTCATGGTTGCACAGGTCCTGCCCATTCCTTTCTGCTGCTTTATCCCAGGAAAAGAAGCTCTTGCTGAGCTGAGTGTGAGGAGATGACCCAGTGCTCCACAGGGAAACGCCTCTCACTTGGCCAATCTGTCCCTTAGCAAGCTTAATCTTGACCTCTCCACAGTAATGATAAGCCTTTCATAAAGGAAGATAAAAGGCAGTGTCTGAGCAAAGAAAAGCCCTTGGCCATGAACACTGGCAAGAGCACACTTGCTGTCATTCCTACCAAGGACAAGTCTGGATGAGTCACTCTTCAGTGATTCCCAACCACATTTAAAAATCACAGCGGATGGACATGGGTCCAGAGACCAGGCACTGGGAAGGGCTCTGAACGTCACCATGCCACAGCTGCTCAGGGTTGAACCAGTACCACTAGAGAGCAGCATGAGACCATCACGCTCTGCAGGGCCAGCAAGCCCAGTGAGGACATCCTCCTGGGCAGAGGAGCTAAAATGGTGAGATACACACATACGTATCACTATCCAGTTGGCTCCAGCTACTTCCTCAGGATGCAAGCAAATACCTGTCTCATTCACAGCTGCACCAGTTGCGTCACAACAGTGCCCCACAGCACCAGTTAGGAGGGTCAAAAGGGCAGCTGCATGAAAGGAAACACACAACCTTCCTCTGACATCAAGAAGACCAGCAGTCCCCCACGAAACCAAACCTGAAGCTCTCTAAAGATCTGAACAGCCTTGGACTGAAGTTGAGGGCTGCGGCAGGTGGTTAGTAAACTCAAAGTACCAGCCACATCCCACACAGCATTGCTCCAGGTGTGAGTAACACTCACCAGGAAGAGTGAGGCGGTGCGACACAGTGCAGCTACAGTGTGTTTATCATCTGCCTCCATCGGCACGGCACTCCCCACACTCCAAAGCCAAGTACTCCGTAGCGCTCGCCCATCACCAGCCTTGCCTCACTGCAGGGCTGAGGCAGGGAGTTTTTCCGCTTGGCCTCACAGAAGTGATCAGGGCAGCATCTTGCCAGGCTGGTGGGCTTCTTCCACCAAACCTGACCCAAAACGTCCCAGTGGAAAAAAAATAAATTAAGCGAGGGAAGAATTTATGGAGGAAAAAAAACCCCTA
>WEIS01053197.1:7686-21439 GCA_013389965.1 Todus mexicanus
GCATAAATAGAATTATGGAGAAAGTCTCCGCAGTGCTTTAAGCCCACGACTACGATAGGAGCAAAACGCTGTTCCTAATCATTTTATTAATAGGAAGCACAGGGTAGAATGAAAGGTTGTACTCGGGGGTTTTCTAGCCTCGTGTTCCAGCTAAAAACGTGGCTGATTTTGAGACAAGTCACAAAACATACCAAGAAACAATAACTACTGGTTAAACAGATTATGTAAAGCCTGAGCCCAACTATTTGAATAAAAGCTGGGGATAAATATTGCCCATCTTCTGTAATCATTTTGAGAAAATATCTTAAGCAGAACAGTAGATTTCTTTTTTTTCTTTTCCACACAAATATATTCCTAAATGGGATGGTCTTCAAAACACAGACATAACTAAGCCATTGAAAACAGGATCTGAGAAAAGGTATTGTCCGAAAGATGATATTTGTATGTGTATAAATAAATTCCTAAGAGAAGATTCATGAAGGTCTCGGGCTGCTCTGCGAAGATCAGCTGAAAGCACTTGCCTAAGCGGTCTTAAAATTACAACAGAAAACTTTTACTTAGCGTTTGCATTTAACCTCCCAAATCAGCCAAGTTCCTCATTTGGATTCTGTTGTTCTTCAAACAACTACAGACATAAATATCCAACAAAATCATCGTGCAGCATACAATATAATGAAGAAATCTCTCGCGTCGCTTACTTGTTTATCCTCCTAAAGCCACACGTTGCTCTGAAGCATTGGAGCAGGTCTCACACTGATTTCTAACAATGGTATCCACCTCTAGAAACATTTCACTTCATACAGTTCAAGAAACGGAATGACCAAAACTATGCTCGGCAAACAAACTCCCCGAGTCTGAATCATCCAAATCACTTTTAAAACGACAAAGAGCAGAGATGAAATGAGTGCCTGGTGATCAAAGTTCCGTCAACAACCCCGGCAGCTCACATCGTACGTGCATGGCCGCAGAGAAAAGACATGTGAACTATCACAACAAGGAAGTCTTATCTTGAACCAAAAATAATTGAACCTGCTCAGAGAGTCATTAAACACAAAGGTTTAAAATGCAAATGTCGCAAATGAGTTAATCCCATTATTCAATGCCCACCCTTTCCTAATTAGAATGTTTTCCTCCTGCAACCTTATCAGCACAGGAAAAAAAATGTAGTAGGGTAGGAAAACCTGTACATTTATTCGTGCAGGCAAGTAAGAGCAAAGCGAGAGGACTGCGTAGGTAGAAAGAATCAGAAATAGAATCACAGAATGAGAACAGGGATGTAGAGATGGTGTCAGGCTCCTACACCCAACTCAAGTGCTCTTCTCAGTTCTCAGGAACTTTTACAAACTAAATACTGTTTTCTAATACACAAGCTAGCAACAAAAACTATTATACCAAAATATCATTTAGGGTCTGTTTCATCTGGTGAGTGATAAAATAAATTCGAGGAAAATGAGGGAAAACTGATTTATTAAAGCTGAGGGTGAAGTGAGCATTCTTCCATTCTTCAGTCCAGCCCCACGTGCTGCCTGTCACTGGTCTGCCTTTCCGCTCAGCTCATCAATTTGCATTTAATGGCAGTTTAACGTGGATTTGGCTAAGCTATATTTTCTACAAGTCATCTAAATGACATCAAAAGTTGAGAAAATACACCTTCCGTGACAGTTTATGCTGGCAGTTAATCATGTTAAAAAGCATCCCTCTCTAATTTAAATTTGGCTGGCCTCAGCTTTCTGGGATAATTATCTCCTTTTATCTCCTTATAAAAAGAGAAGGCAGTCGCTCCCTTTTCCAGCTTGATTAGAAAGCCCGTCAGTATTTCATAACAAGACATTTCTAACTACAGGGTCATTCGGGATTAGTTTCTCCCCTCCCAGGGAAAATTTCTGACCACCAATGTACAAATTCTACTATCCACTAAGATATAAATGATGGAAAGTGAATGAAAAGAATGCTGGAACCCTGAAAATGCACCAAAAACTCACATAGGAAATACTTCTCCAGCTGGCTGAGATGAACAATTACTAAGCAAAACCAGCTCTTCTTGGAATGGGCAGATGTAAAGGTACCACTTTATCTGTAGGTTACATGAGCTCAGTCCTAAGAAACGCCCTCTAAGAGAGTGTCTGGGAAGGAAAGGAAAGATGAGCAGCATGTGAATAAAAAGCTTCAGACCACACGAGGACACGAAACAGAAAAACCAGCCCTTCCCTGGGGAGAAAACTGTGTACTTGGGGAAATGTCTGGTGAGGAACTGCTGAAAAATACAGAATTAAGAGCCTGGACTCAGTGCCAAAGGCAGCAATTGGCTACGATGACAGTGGCCGATTAAAACAGATTCTCTATTTTATGCACAGAGTTGCTACAGGAAGAGTAGATTGGGGTGTAAGACTAATGGAGCAGAACCGCCAGAGCTCTAAAACAACCGTACGACTGAATTCTCACCCCAAGGACCAACCCAGAGTTCTGCTGCACTAAGAAAAGCCTGCCTTCTGTCCTCTGAGTTTACCAGCTTATCTCTGTGGAATTAGAAACAAACAAAAAGCTTATTTTCTATAGTGGCGTCCTGGGAAAGCAAACTTCACCCAGCGTCAGGATATAATATAACAAAAAGAAATTCATTAAAACATTGGCTCCTTTAACAGCCATGCTTGCAAATAAGACAATTGCGGGAGAAAATCTCTCTCTCAAATATGGAAAATGTCAGATGAACACCAGCACTGCCCTCCGAAGAGAGTGCCTAACTAACGGGGAGAGATGTCATTGGTGTCCCCGGTGACAGCCGTCTGACAGGCAGATTCACTGATTCCCGATAACATTTTTCAAACCAGTTTCCGTAGCAACTGCCACCTCATCCTCTCTGTCCCCAAGGCACAAAACACCTAATAAAATAATAACAATAGCAACAATAACAACAACAATGCTATCTGCTGCCACAATGTCTATCAGGAGAGCACGTTAGGTGTCTGCTGGGAAGCGAGCTTGATTCTTAGGTTGGGGATTCAATCTATTGCAAACACATTCTAATGGACTCTTTATTATTTATTTTGTTTGGCGAGACGGAACGCACAAGTACACAACCCTCTGGAAAATTAAATCAGAGCGAACCGGCCGGTCATTCAAGCCATTTGCTGCCATGGCAGTAATGAATTTCAGGAAGGAAAGGAGAGAAACACATACGAGAGAAAAAGGAAGCACAGCGAGAACAATCAAATAAGCTATAATTTCCACTTGGTGGTCGGGTTCTGGCCATTAGGGATTGATTTAGGCAGTCCTCCTGACGGCTGTTGAAAGAACCAGGAAAACCTGTTAACTTTTCGAGCAAGCAATGCCCACTATCAAGATCAGTGACATCTATTCTTTCTCTGGCAGAGCACGGTAGTTGCTGGCACTCGGAAAATTCCAGGAGAGTTGTAAAAACAGATTCTTTGCTACAACTACCTCAGAAGAGATGATGATTTTAAGCAGGTAGCACATCTGGCACATAGCCTAGCACCAACACCGCTGTGTGATTGCATAACAGTCCCTGAGACTCCTAGAATGTGTCTCTATTCCCTCACAGACTGTGCATGACCCACGTATGTGTCATGATGACCGTAAAGCCGCTGAAAGCCTGGGCAAGATGGATTAAACAAAGATTCACAGATGCCTTATCATTACCTGTTAGAGGGCAGATCTTCTTGAGGTATCCCAAATAGAGTCAGCTATGGAATAATCCAGCTCACTTCAAGTAGAAGTTTGAAAATTGATTATTGAGCCCAGGGCGCATCCTATGTGTAAATACAGATTTACACACAGAGACACGCAACATCCGTGAGCTGCACTTCAGCATACGCTTTTTTTTTTATTGAGGCTTCTTGGGATTTTGTGGATTTTAACTCAGGGAGACCCTGCTGGCTCCCTATGTTACATCGACACAAGCTGAACCCTGGCACCTGTGTTCTTTGAGAAAGCTTGGACGTTAAAAATCTTTCCTTTTTCTCCTCAGTCTCTCTTCCTCAGTTACTATGTGGGAAAGAAAAGAACAGGGGACAGAGATGACAAGGAACAGGCTGTTTAAGGAGTGATGCTCCAGACATTCTCCATTCTCTTTGTACAGGAGCTCTGGCAGTGTTTGGCTCCTCGTCTCTTGCTTTTTGAACACTGATTTGTTACAAAACCTTGGGCAAGTCATTTACATCCCTGTAACTGCTGCTGTATCACCTCCAAACCCCAATACTAAACCTTATATTAATGCTAATAATAAATGCTAACATTAAATTTGTGCTTCTATTAAAGTTAATATTAACACTTTCCTAATGGGCATTTGCAGACCTACCGTGAAGATACTTGAGTTAATAATGATTAAGGCACAACAAAACATTGAGACAAGTGACAATATATCCCCCTTTTGTATCAACAAAAGCTTCCACAGCTCATTTCCTTAATAAGCTAAACTTCACAGTGGCTTTTTTTTTTTTATAGTTCAGAATCAATATGAGGGCGATAAAATTTCACCAGGCGGCAGAGCCAGTTTACTGCACGTTACCACTAAAGCAATAAATGGTTCCAAGATCACTTGTACTATTCCTTCTCAAATAGATTAATTGCCCCCGTTGTCCCATCAGGTCATAGAATCACAGCATGTTAGGGATTGGAATGGATCTCAAAAAATCGTCTAGTCCAATCACCCTCATTGCCAGAGTAGGATCACCCAGACCAAGTCCCACAGGAACTCGTCCAGGCAGATTTTAAACGCCTCCAGAGAAGGAGACTCCACAACCCCCCTGGGCAGCCTGGGTCAGGTTCTGGCACCCTCACTGTAAACAAGTTTTTTTCTAATATTGAAATGGAACCTCCTGCGTTCTAGCTTCACGATGTGGCAGAAGTTTACTGCTTCAGGTTTTAAAGGAAGTAGGTTACGGAAAAATGTTCATGAGAGAGAGTGGAGCTCATTTTAAAGCTCAGGCAGCAGGCAGTCCCAGTTCGAAGGGAGATGGGTGGCAGCCCGGTGTGCCATCCCAGCTGGAAGCGATACACGGCAGCTACAGATCCGTGCAGCAGGTACGAGCTTAAGCGAGCATTGCTCACTCCCAGCAAACTGTGGCCAGCTGCCCAGTCCTGTACTGGGCTTGCTCCTGGCACAAGACCAAGGGCTCTCTCTCGCCAGCTCCCCAGGCTGCCAGGGCAGCAGAGCCAGCCGGAGGAAAGCAGCGGGGACAGGAGGAGGAGGAAGAGCAAAATTCCAGCTGCACTTGCTCACAGAAGAGCTCCCTGTTCACCAGCCCTGGAAGCAGCCACAGCATCAAGTTCAGAGGAAGCCTGAATGGTGCCAAGTTGGCACCTGCTGGGGAGCAAAGGAAGCTGCTGAGGGGAAAGAAAAATCAAGAAAAATCTAGAAAGAAACAAAGAGCGGTGAAGAGTCACTAGAAATAACTTGGACATTTAAAAGAACTATGGAAAATGGACATTAAGTGCTGGTTTTGCCTTAAGACCACAGTTTGGTGGGGAAAGCCAGCTTGAAAAGCTGAGAAAAATGCAGCCAACGCTGTTGTAGATATTTGTCTTACCGAAGTAGACAAGCTGGGCAAAGCACAACTTGGTGGGCTGCTCTGCGTGGCAGACAGAAGGTTAAATTCAATTACAGGGAGCCACGCCACAGATGAAGAATGTGGTGTTCTCCATCACCTATAAAAGAGTCATGTCACTGGCACGTTTACCTTTCGGTTTAGGTATAAAGCAGAATTAATACTCTTTTTTTAATACTCCTTTATTAAACAGTTCACAGAGTTTAAGATGTCTTGCCCCGCATCCTAAACCAATTCAAGCACCGTAATTGCAGTTTGCCTATCAAATATTCACCCGTGATTACATGGGTGTAGATACTTTGGCTACTGCAGTCTCAGAGGTAGCTCATGTTATCGCAACAATGTGTAGTCGGGTAGCCGAAAGCTTTATATTTATAATTTAAAAAAAATAACTGTATATGAGCCTTGCAGCAATCACACACCTCCACGTACTCATGTATTTAAAAAAAAAAAAGGTGCTTTAACAAGTTGTTTTCAGGGTTTTTTCCCAAGATTTGAGCTAATTAAATGCTACACTTCCTAAATAATGTAAATTCCAAGCTACAATGATCCAAATTAACCACCTCTAATGAACTAACACTCAGACAGAACAGGACAAGCGAGTACACTAATGGGGTCAGCAGAAAATCCGGGTGTCGAGGTATGTCTCTAAAAACCACTTTGGCAACCCCTAACAAAGCAAATTTAGGACCATTTGAAGCTGGCTTCTGAGCACTTGGCAATCACTGTAATTTAGCCAGCGGGATCATTTGGAGATTTTGCTAATTTGCTCTCCAGGGGTTTTTAGTGCTAATCCCTACCTTGAAGCCAAAGACTTGGACGGGTATAGCCACAAAAGACTGGTTTTAAGCAGGAAATAAACCACGGCCCTCTGGTCATTTTATTCTATCCCACAAGATGCCGCCTTCATTATTTTGCGAGAGTTTCCACAATATTTTTTTTCTCCTTGAAGACTTGTATCTTGTTATTGCCAGCACCACAAACAAAATTTCTACTAAAGGTGCATGCAAACAAATCAACCTGGTTAATAGAAAATTTCTCTGAGGAATTAGTTAAAGAGGGAACGAATCCTGATATTTTAAGATGAGACCAGAAGAGGCATTGAATGCCCCTGCAACAGAGATGACGTGTCAAGCTTTTATTATAGAATAAACCCCCCAAAATCCCAAGAAATTAAAATTTCCATCATGGGAAAATATATTTTGCTCATCCCCAAATGAAATGGGAGGAGGTACAAGCAGCCTTTTTTTTTTTCTTTTTTTTTTTTTTTTTAACCAATTAAGTCAACTTCTAAAATGCTGTCTAGGTTTTATTGGCAGAAGATGGCAATATAACCTTAGACTAATTTTTAAAACCTCAAAAGGTACATGAAATCAAAAGGAAAAGAGATAAAACGCAGCTTTGCTTGGTTTGGAGATAAGAGCTGCTAAGTACTTTGAAAAAATACAGGAAAATTTAGGGGAATAAGAAAGAAAGGGATCATATTATATGATTTTTTTTTGTTTTCTCATATTTAAAACAATATATTAAATATTGATTTATTTAAATTGATCCATTAGTTTTTGTTAAAATGTTTGGTAATCGATCCTCCTGCTGTACCTTGTGTGCAAACAATTTGATCCAAATGAGTAACTGAAATGTGGCTTTTATTCATTTCAGATCCTTCACTTGGGAGTCCCATTTCTAATCTCTGGTTACCAGCAAGACAACTGTTTCCCACCCATCACCCGCAAGAGTTTGTTGCCCTCTGAGGTTCTAAAGTTTGTCTCGCCAAAATTTTTGGCCCTATTGCCGAGATCACTTAGAAGAAAATTTAATGGGAATTAATATATTCTCGTGGAAGGCTAGAGTTTCGAGCTATATTTTTAATGGAATTATGTTTTAAGTAATAAAATACATAATTGCTCTAGTTCAATTCTTTTAAAACACCTAAGTTGGGCTTCCTTTTCTGTTATTCAATCAGTGCTAGAAATGCACAAGTAAAATCATACTATCCCCTAATTCCCTGATCATCGTGTTTTTTTTTTAAAAAAAGGAATTAGGGATATATTTTGACTTATAATTGCAATAATGGACATTTGCATGTACATGTGTTGATCTTCAGGCAACTTCATCGAAGTTTGTCGTATTCAATGTTGGCACAACCGATTCTAAAAAAATCAGAATTCTTTTGTACGTGGAAGAAACGGTGACTGCTGCACCCTGTGCAAGCACAGCCCGACCTCCACACTTGGAAATGATGGGAAGAAAAGTCCCTTAGTTTTGGAGAAGGAAAGGAGGAGGGAAGGAAGGGACACTCCATTCTAAAGCTCAGAAGGATTTCTTTTGTCAGAAATACACATTTGGAGTTACTACTTGCCTTTGAAGGTCAAACTTGCTGCCCTGCATAACCACAGCGACACTCAGATCGCTCATGAAAACCTTCCATTGCTTTCAGCTATGAAAAGAAGTCAAAATTAATATATCTACCAAATGAAACCTGACGTGCTTTAAAATGGGAGCCAATCTGTTTGCAATTCCGTAATCGTTCGTTGCTCCTCTTTGATTAAACCCGGAGACAGAACAAGCATAAAATGCATTAACTTAGTTAAACAAAGCCTGATTTTATGATGCAAATGTCAGTCTTCACAGTTGAGTAAGCTCTTTTTAAATGTTCTGCGACTTGTCTACATTACCTCAGCTGACAGGTCGGGTTTTTCTAGCTCTCTTTTTGGCCTCTATCAGGGTCTCTGCTCCTGCCAGCCACAGCTGATCTAGACATTAGCTGAAGTTCAGCACGTTTGCTGCACGAGAAGCTCCCAACTCTGCAGGTTGGCACACGGTAACCATCGTACTCTGGAGACATCCTACACAAGCCTCCCAGAGAGTGTTTCACTCCCCAAACATCACACGGAGACGCGTACAACCAAGGACTCTTATTTTAAGCCATTATATGTCGACTCTTTTCCCATCTGGGAACTAAGGCACCAGGAATTACATCACCTTCCTCCTTCTCTTCATTAGCTGAGGGGAAAAAACCTCATACAGAGATTAACTGCTCTGATTTCTCACTGGCTCAAAACAAGCAAGCTAATGAATTCGTCAATGTTGGGGGGGGGGAAAAAATAATCTTTTTACATTACTAGGGGAATATAGATAAATAATGAAGAAATGAATTATTCAAAGGTAGTGAGTCATGCAAAACAAATACTGTATTTTTGAGACACCAGCGCAGGAACTAAGAGTCATCAAAACTTGGGGCAGACATACAAATCCAGGTATTGCTAAGGGAAATGAAAACACCTCCCCCATTAAGATGCTGGTAATCCCTGTGAGAATGTATTTAAACCAGCTTCTAATTGCCTAAGAGAGCTTCCAGTTCCAGCCCCACCAGAGCACTTTAACCCTTGCATCCCCGTCTTCAGCAAGAAGTTGATCAATGACATTGAAACACCGAGCAATTATCTGGAATATTTTTGTCAAGCCTGAAATTTTGAAGCCATGGGTTTTCATTTTCCCAGATCTCTCCCGGCAGATTAAACAGTCTAAATGTGATGAAAGCAACAGATGAAGTAGTAGACAAAATTTTATTCTCCCAGCTCTCTAGTCGCTATACATCTCGAAGTGCAGAAACTTACACCAGCGACACCCTACTGGAAAAGCATTAGGATGGATAATACAAGGAATGTTGGAGGGAAGCTAAAAGCACAGACTGTTTTTAGAGCTCATTACTACTAAGCAGCCTTGAATATTTAGATTTCCCCCTGCCGCAGCTATCTGAAGTTACTCCTTTTCTTACACTGAAGGTTAAAGACTAAAACCAGTATTTTAAGAGGGAAAGACAATGTGGAAGCCCACAGTGAGCTGCATTTCTGTAGAATGATAGCACGGTTTGGGATGGAAGGAACCTTAAAGATCATGAAATTCCAACCTCCCTGCCACGGGCAGGGACACCTCCCACCAGACCAGGCTGTTCCAAGCCCCGTCCAACCTGGATTGGAACACATCCAGGGATGGAGCATCCACAGCTTCCCTGGGCAACCTGGGCCAGGGTCTTATCCCCCTCACTATAAAGAACTTCTTCCTAATTTATAATCTTCATCTCCTCTTTTCTAGTTCGAAGACATTACCCCTCGTCTGATCACTACAAGCCCCTGTAAAAATTCCATGTAACAAGCCAAACACGCAGTACTCCTCTTCAGATGCCCTTTTAAAACTGTTTGCTAATGGTCTGTACTGGTTTCCCCCGGCACAGGGTGCAGGAGACACCGAGGTCAACGGGTTCTTGTTTTGCCACTACTTAACATGTGCTGAACAGTTTGGCTGCAACAGAAGATTCCTAATCGCTGCTATTGAGTTTGCAAACATACTTAGACAAAAACCTAAGCTCTTGCAAGCTCATTTGTTGTACTCTCAGCTCCTTCTGATATGTTGTTTCTCTCCTTCAACAGCATCTTTCCTAAGCGAGGTGTTACATTCGTATCTGCGCCACCGAGCTAGAGGTCAACTGAAACGGTTCCACCAGCCATATCTGAAGCGTAGGCTAGAAAATTACATGTGGTAGTGTTTCACTGCATTATCTCATAGCAAACATAAAAGGGACAACAGAGAGACTTCTTTGCCAAGATTTTTATCTCCCAAAAAAAGACCGACCAGTGAAAAAAAGAGTGTAGGAAGAAAGCAATCTGACAGCCACTGACTCTGCGTAACAAATACGCCGGCGCGCTTGAGACGCTACTGTGAAATTCTTTGTGACATTTCTAAGGAGGGGTTTTAAATATACACCGAAAAACATCTCGCTGCTGTTTATCTGCACATTTATTAGATGTGCTCATCGGTAGCAAGCCATGATCGTGTAAACCATCCAGAACAGCTCTCTTAAAAATAACTCTCACAATCCACTAGGTATTCTGCGTTAGTATCTGCACATGATGGTAACAAAATACCTCTTCTGTCAATGGCGATGGGTGATGAAGTCTAACAGAAGAATTACCCACACGAGAGGCTACAACCAATTTTCAAAGACACGCTGGGTCACGCGATCTAACTACAGCATCACGGTTCAGATGTGCCTGTGGCTGGCAAAGGAAGAAGGAAGGGACTTATGAGCCTAAAAACGCAGAAAACAAAACAAGGCTTAGGACGAGAATCTGAATATTCATTTGGAGATGTAACCATCTCGGCAGTAGGTCAACAAAAATAGTTCCAATGCCTGGGGCGAGAACCTCAGCTGAACTTGCTTAGCCAGGCTAAGCAAGAGGGAGTTAATACCAGCCTGCAACTCCCTGAGTGGGAGGCAGAACTGATGTCAGGGATGCTTCTCTCCACTCCATGAGGCTCCAACAATAACTTGTCACCACCGCTCAGAGCTTGAGAAGTTCTGATGAGACATTAGGGAAAAACTCATCAGGAGGGGGAGGCAGCCCGGGGACAGCTGCCGAAACCTCTGTGCTTGGAAACCTGCAGGATTCAGCAGGGCAATAGCACTGGCTTTGATGAGCTTGAGAGAGATCCCCTTTCAGGAAAATATCTACGTTTCTACCAAAAAAAGCAGGAAGATTTTGAATGGCAGAAAGAAAATAATATAGTTACTAATATAAAATTATATTTAATCTTAATCCTACTACACATGTAAGGATGTTATTTCCAGATGTAGATGAGGCATACCAGTGACCTGACGCAACTGTCTGTTTAATAGACACTTGCTATCTTCAGCAAAATTCAGTTGGAAATTCTTGAAGCGAATAAATGGAGTGTTCTTGAACTAGTGTCTGGGTTTTAGTACTTGATTTGCTGATACTGGAAAGAAAAAATAGTTCAAAATCCACATACCCCTCCTCCGATCTTCTGCTTCACCACATCTATGAAACTAAATAACTCTCCCACCCCATTTTCATAAATGAAATTCTTTTCCCCCATCCTTTGATGTCAGTCTACAGGAGAACTTCCAAAGAAAATCTAAAGAATGAATTGAAAGCAAACTATGGAATATTATTATGACGAACATGTTCCCGCTCCACAACGAAGAAATGAGGAGGAAAAAATTGATAAAGTGTTCTAATTGTAAAGGACACCATGAATTATTTGTTGTGGTAATTATAAGAATGACCTACCGCCGGTGTTAACCCAAGTTACTCTATTGCCTTGGGTTTAATGACCCATTACACATAGTTAATAACCCAGAGTATTGCTCTAAGCAATCAGATCTAACAGGCAGAAGCATTCTACCCATCATTTCATGCTCACAACTTATTTGCTGCTGATTTTCTGAAGCTCCTATTTTAAAATAAATAAATAAATAAATAAGTTTTGCTTCCTAAGCATCCTTCATGAGATGCTCCAGTTCCAAAATACGTGCCAACTCAACGGGACTCTGGCAAACCATTAAGCCTAAACAACTTAGGTTGCAGAAACACTTGAGAAGTCTTCAGAGAGACTGGCTTTATCCTAGCAACTGCTATGAGGTACACAACAAAATAATTGAAAATGAGAGTCTTTGGCTGTCAGTGACTGGCATAAGTCAAATGTTAATTTCTGGACACAATGGTTTCAGAAGAAATACAAACAGCCTTAGAGGTTGTAAACTTGAATACTATAAATTACATCAACAAACCCCTCAGTTTAATACTCTGCAATTTGCAAATGACATTTGCATTACTACAAACATCTGATTTGAAATATATCATATACCCGAGCTTCACTCTGTGCCCTCCTGGGCCATGCAAAGGTTATTTAGGGTGTTACAGATGTGTGACCTTGGCTCAGCATTGCTGAAAAAGTTATTTCAAGATGTGAGGAAGTGTCTGAGCTAAAGCCATGAAAGACTGAAAGAGTCGAAGTGAATAAGTGAAATTTTTCATACAAGGATCTTTCTCAGTTTAAAGATTTGATAGTAAAAATATTGAAATAAAAAGAGGAGAGGAGAGGCTCGGAAAGGAGAAAATAAAGGCTGATTTCCTCCTGTCGCTAAGGACTGTTGGCCAGCAGACACTTATCAGCTGTCCCACCAGGGTCAGTCAATCTAACAACACCTCTCATTTATTGCTTATATTAGCCAATACTTACTTCCTGAAATTTTACATATCCTGCCCCTTTCCTGGTGGTAAAAACTATCTGAACAAGACTGAGATGAGCAAGAAGGTTACACCAGAATACACAGGCATTTTCAAGGCCACGTGGATGCTCCAGGAGGAGTACACGAATGCCATCCTCAGCACAAAACAGCTCTGCAAAACTATTCTGTTATGCATCCAAATAAAAGATTATACTATGAAAATACACACAGAAAAACATATTATAGGAGGAAAATTATTTAAACTGAATTAAACCCTTCAACAGCTAAATGCTGAAGCCCTTGAGTTTCAAGTGTGACATTTCTCACTGTGTGTTTTCTCATTTAGAGCGTGATTAACAAGATTTGAGCATTTGACCCCTGGAAGACAGCTGACATTTCCCCACCTCAGTATTCAGCCAATGAATAAAGGCTCCGATACCTGGCGTATCTACCTAAAAATCACAAAAGGAAAATAAAAATCACAAAAGCTGTCATGCGCAGCGTGAAACTTAAATAATTCAGGCATAAAAACAAGTAAGGTCTTCGCATGAGCAACTTTATACTTAGAATCATTACTATGGAATTCCAGATCTATCTGTTAATTGCCATTTCACGCAGCAGGGTTTGGCAGGATTCGGTTCCAAGAGAAAATAAAGAGCCCGTGGGTAAAGAGTTGTGCTTGCTCAAACGCTCCAGCTCTCTGCACATTTGCAGGCAACAGCCAAGAAAAACTTTTTCAGAAGGGTTTCCGAAGCTCCACGAGCTTAAACCCCACCACAAGCAAAGTGCCTCGTGGGTTACGTCTTCCCAATGTCTTGGAACTAGGCAACTCAGAAGTAGCAAGCATCCAACTGATCAGAGACAACTGGTTTAATTATTTGTCCCCCTGAAACAGTGAAATCCTCTTTTCTTTGCACTCTTTTCACCTAATCCTGGCTGCCCATTCACAGCTATCCCACGCCAGTCCCTGATGCTGACTGTTAGTAACTATCATCACCTCTAAGGTTTTCAAACCTCAAAACTTTCCTTCTCTTCTGTTTAATTTAATGTCAACGTTCTCAATTTACTGACACTAACTTGGCCTTGGACTTCCTTCAGCAAAAGCACACCTTAGACAGGAGGGAAGGAAAATAAAGGTGCCTGGCTGCTGGTAATG
>WEIS01053197.1:21505-37141 GCA_013389965.1 Todus mexicanus
GCACTTTAGATAGCCTTGGACCCATTAACTGATGGCCAAGTAGGAGTTCAGGTACTGCATCCTTGAAATTATGTGTAGCAAACCGTTCACTTGTGGAAATTAAAGCCTAGGGCTAGTGGTTATATCTAGAAAATGGGAGAAGCTAAATTCCCAAAATGTACTAGAAGTGTATTTGCTAAAAGCAGCTAGGCACAGAAGAGAAAAATCTTTCATCATCTTCTATTAGAAACAGTCTAATCTTGCCTATCAAATGCAAAATCTGCTGTCCCTTAAGCTCAAAATGAACAGTTTATTAAGTATCATGCATTGTTCTAATCAATCGTCTATGAACCTAAGCATGTATTTACCCCAGAATATTAAACATGTAAAAACAACCACGGGAGATAAAAAAATCAAATTCTGGAAATGAGGCATCTGAATAGGCAGGACATGCTGCAGAGTCATCCCACTCTTGCAGTTCTGCTGTCATGTCTCTCATCTTCAAAATACCTTCAATTTTCACTCCTATTCTTCATTTACAAGAAGACTCTTTCCTTATTGACACATCTATAGCTTCAGCCATACGATTCTTCCATGCAACATTATCTCTGTATTGCAAACAGCTCCATTAAGAGAGAAGTTGCTTTTATATCCAATTGCCAAAAAATCAATCCCTGAAATTAGAACCTATCTTAAATTCAACAATACCACGAAGAACACATTTAATGGCTGAAGTTAGAAACATATACCTGAAGAACAGCAACGCCGATACTTGGCACAGCAGGCTGTATTTATTTATTATAAGTTCTGCTTCTTGGTGAAAAGAGGGATATTTTCCTTTCTCACTGAAATGGAGAATTTACACATGCTTAACAACAGGGAGCCTTTTTTTACCTTGAGACATAAGCAATACGTTGACTAAACCCAAATCTCATCATCCACTCATTGAAAGCAATCCCTTCTGTCAGTAACAGTAACTCTATAAACTCAATTACCTGGCAGATAGAGCAAAGAATCAGCACTGAACATTAAATTGCAAAGGCCACTGACAATAGGAATATTAAAGGCTATAGGAACATTTATTTCTATGAAATGGAAGAGACGGAAAAACAGGCATGACATCCCCAGAGAGCCCCCAGCCTCACAGCATCCTGGTACTAAGTTTTCAAAGAAAAAATACCTGATCAAACATTTTTGCAGTAAGCAATTTCCCCTAAGATCAAGGCAGGTGATCAGACTGATATTCAGATACACTCAAAGCTCCAGAAATCTCACAGCTAACTCCTACACCAAGAAGAGTAAACAAGTTCCTCCAACTTTCAACTCCAAAATAGGTTTCCTCAAGTGGAGAAGGGTTTTCGAGTAAGAATTTTCTCAGCTTATTCTACCCGAGCACCCTCCAAAGGTTACTTGCATTCATCACCTACCACTCTGCTGAAAACAAAAACAAAAAAATAGGAAAAAAAACCAAACCCAGTCCATTAGCCTTAAGTAGCTTCTGAGGATGTTTGTGTTTCACATGGATAAACCCAATTAGTGCCGTGGGTGGCAGAGCTCCATTACTCTCCTCCTTCATCCTTTGTAAAAATTACGCAACTGCAAGATGAACCGTGTCCTCTAAAGGGCCCTCTACGTTTCTGTTCAGACACCACAGACACATGGGCTGAGGTGCTCATCCTAAAACAGAGAGAGTGAAACCAACCTACGTAACCGTAACCGACACAAAGTCTGGAGCCAACTGTAGAACCCATTGGGTACCTTGGGAATGCTACGTAGGCTTCTTGATACGTCAATTTAAGAGAGTTACTGAAAGTTGAGAGCATTTGTAGAGAAACAAAACCAGCCTTTCTTGGCACAAGGCTTTGCATTTCAGATCAGCGTGAAAAGTTATTGTCTTCTCTATTTGTTTTCCTCTCTGCAGCAGTGTTTGCTGCAAAAGCACGAACCAAGCATATGCTATCCACGGAGGCAAAAAAAAATAAATCTATCTGTGTAGTGTAGGTACTGCTTATGCTCGTATCGACGCTGCGTGTGGCACCTTTTATTCCTCCCATGAAAGGATTTCACACAGACCCTCCCCATCTGCTTTATATTGTTAGCGATTCTAATTATAGATACAAACTGTAGTTCTCCATCATAGGCTGTAAGGGAAGAAAAAAAAAAAAAAACACAGAGCTCTGTTTCTCTGAAATTCCAACCAGAACAGCTCTGGAGGTTTTTAACCAGATGTAACAAGGGCATAAACTCGTTCTGACCAGCCACCACACATGCCTGGTACATAACAGCCAGCCTAGAGTTCCAGGAACGCTCCTCAGACTGTGCCACGGTAACCTGCAGCTCTGAGGTGCTCCGAAGCGCTGCAGCATCTTACGTGGAAAAAGAGAACTCTGGAAAGCTTGAGCAAGAGCTGCTTTCAGATGCATCTCTTATGTTATATATAAAAAATGAACTAAGTAGAAAGTGGGCTGACTGCCTCCGTTCCTCCTGATGGATCCTTGGCCAGTGAAGGGACAGAAGTTCTTTACGTGAGGGAGGAAAAGTTTGGCAGGACTTGAGCCAGAAGCAGCTTTAATGGCAATGGTCAGTTGGCTGTTGCCAGGAACACACAGGAGCACACCAGGAGACAGCCCTCTCTTGCTTTATATTTTATCAGCTCTTGAACAAACAGCAGGGTCAGCAGGGGGTTTCTCTGTTTTATAGACACACATACCCACGTGGGTATTTATGAAGTAACTATAACAAACTGAGAGAAAGCCCAGCGAAGAAACCCCCAAATGCCATAAATTCCATTCTCTTTTCAACTCTCACCTTTTAGCACACACATTTGCTTGATCATTTTGTACGAACCCAGTTTGGTCACCCTGAATTCACAATGCCGAACGTTACCTGATCAGAATTGAACTGAGTTTTCCTCTCTCCTTTCCCTACTGGTATAGACAAAAGAACACAAAACTAAGCGACAAAGCATCTTAAGTAAGACAAAAAGCCCTGCAGCATCAGTGATTCCTAAGTTGATATCTCTTGTTATTTTCAGAATAAATATTTTCTCTCGTATTTGACATTACAGGGATTTCCAGTGCTGTCGCGTTGTCAGAGCAGGGCTGGAACAAGCCCCACAGAATCTCCTATTCTTACATGTTTTCAACGTATTTCTCAGACCAAGAGGTTAAAAATACAAGAGACCTAAAAATACCTGCTCCAAATGCTTAGTTAATTTGTAGGGGCTTAGTCACACTCACCTCCAGTGCAACATGGATACTCCTGTTAATGAATTCAAACAGTGAAAGGTACCAAGCCAATAACAGCTTTAAGATCTCGTTAAATTCATCCGCTCAGCCTTAACAGTCATAATTCCACAGCTCCAAGATTTCACAGTTCCAGAGATTTTTGTTTACTTGGTTATTTCCAAAACGTATTCTGCTTCATTCCAGAAAACTGATTCTAGTGATGGCACACGAAGCCACCAAGGGCTTTGCTCTACTGAACGCAGCCATCTCCAGTAGCATCTGCACACTTGTCCAGGGTTAAAAAAAATGTTCAAATAATAAATAGATGGTATTTCCAGCCAACACTGCCCCTACTTCCCACTATTTTCACCTGAGATAATTCCTGAAATGAATGCGACGCCAAAATATTAAGTAGCTTTCATTTAACTACCTTCTATGAAGCCCTCCAATCTGCTAGGGAATTTTATTGCATTATTATAAGCTCGTAAACCAGATGAGGCTGACTAGAGACAACCGAGACCAAGGAGTGAATCTTAGAGCAGCTGTACACAGTTTGTCATGGAATGGCAATGCAGATGTTGGAAATGGATCTAAAACTAGTCATTTTCCAAGTTTGTAAAGATGCCTCTTTTTGCCAAAGTCAGGAGAACTTTTTTTCAACTGCCCTTGGGCCTTTATCTTCCGGACTGAAAACAGCAGCAGCGTTATTTCCCAGCTACTGAGCATCAGTTCTCAGATGTGATAGGAGAAAACACACCAGAAACGTCCACAGACAAACAAAACGCGCCTCAGCTCCCTGCAGATCTGGGTAGCCAGGCAGC
Source organism: Todus mexicanus (assembly GCA_013389965.1). Classification (NCBI taxonomy): domain Eukaryota; kingdom Metazoa; phylum Chordata; class Aves; order Coraciiformes; family Todidae; genus Todus; species Todus mexicanus. Next base: position 25,533 of record WEIS01053197.1, read on the forward strand.
ATAGCTTATTTGCTAGATAAGCCATTAACATTTTGCAGCCTTTTTGCCTGCATGCTAATAAACACTCCCTGCTAAATCCACAAGATTTGAAAATGACAAGGAGAACAACACAAAGCAAGGAGATACAAAACCCCCAACCCTTAACATCGTATCTTTCAATAATATTTGAACATCATCGGAAAACTTTTTTAGACAAAGTTCTTCTGAAATAATTCCTTCCTTCTGATAAAAGTGAGGACTCCCCCTGCAGCCAGCACACAAGTCTTGTCTTCCACATTGAGTAAAGAACATATTCTGGGAGTGGACACTAACAGAAGGTAAATGTAATGCGCTAGTGGAGTGAATTAAAAAAAAAGACAAGTAAAAACCAAATTCATTCGCAGGGGTGGAGAGGAAGAAACCCAGTCAATGCCCTTGTTTCTGATCTGTTGGTGGTTGGGATCATGGGTGACTTTTCTTCTAAGGTTCAGTGTTTTTCATTCATGAGATTGGCATGAAAGACACACAGCTTGACCTAAATCCAAGTTTTCCTGGTGCAGTACTTTAGTTGGGTATCGTCACATCGCCTTTCCAAAGCACATGGAAATGCTGAACGTCGACCCTCTGTTTTTTATGTGTTATGCATTTTTTTTATTATATTTTAATTTCAGTACCAACATTATCAGAGTCGCTTTCCTACAGCTATGGGATCTCCCTACATTTTTAATATGAGCCATTCATCAGCACTTTTATAATTAGGCAAAATGTTCTAAGAAGCTAATAAGAGCAAAGAAGATACATTATCACATATCTTGATCTGACATTATACAACAGAGGATCATTAAGAAAAGAGCACAGGACAGGATGAGAAAGATCAAAGTGACAACAGCAAGATGATTCTCAAAGACAGCAATGCTCATGCAAAACTCTTCTCAATCGTTAACTTTTTTTTTTTAGCCCTCCTTCTATTGACTAGGCAGCTGAACCAAGTTTTTCGAAAAGCACGATTGTGATAAATCAATTTGGCATCAAGTTTTAAGCTTCAGGGTGCGCTAGGCAGGACACAATGAGTCACTGCAGCAGAGGAAAAGCAGAGGAAAAAAAATGTAAAATGGAATCAGAGCTAGACTAAGAGAGGGAAGGGAGAATAAGGATAAGTGCCTGAATTCATTCTAATGACAGAATTACTGAGCTAGACACATAAGCTGGGCTTTATTGCACTCTCGCCCAGAAATTTCTATGTAATGCTGAAATGGATCGAGACAGAAACTGTCCCAAGAGGTGGTGGCTGCCCCATCCCTGTCCCCATTACAGGGGAGGTTGTTGGGGGCTCTGAGCAACCTGCTCTGGTTGCAGATGGCCCTGCTCCCTGCAGGGACACGGTTGGATGAGATGACCTCTACAGATCCCTTTCAGTCCAAACCAGTCTATGATTCTATACTTAAAAGAAAAACACAACTTCCAGAAATAGTGCGATTCAGCGCCAGAGGGACATTACGGGAACAAAAGAAGTTGAAGACCAGAATCTGAGAGTTGTATTTGCAAGTATTTTCATGGTCTCAATACAATGATCTGGGAATAAACCAAAAAGCCTCCACCAAGGGGTAAAACTTAAACCTCCAGTCTTGTAGAGTATTAAGGAACTGACTGAAGAGGATGCAGATTGAGTCCTCCTACAAGTCCTCAGGTCTTAAGTAGAAATGGGATAGTAAATCCTTGCTAGCATTAAACACGCCGTCCCCTCAGCTTCACTGCCTTCATTCGTCTCGCTGCTCTCTAATTTATAAAGGTGCAGACAAAGTGTAAATATTCACATCAGCTCTGGAAACAGACTGTGCAGCTTTCCTTCTCGCTTAGGAAAGGATCAAACGTGAAATGATTAAAATGAAGAATGGTGTGTTTAAATCCTGGAAATGAACTGCAGGACTTGGACAGAAACACAAAAGGGGAAAAACACTTCAATATATAACCTTAAAAATCTTAGGCTTAGTGGTCTCTTGTCCTGCAGGGAAGGTAAATACCGTTACTAATCTTAACAGCCGCTAAACACTTCCCAGGATCACATCCTAGGACCTTGCAAATTCATGTGCGATAAGACAACTCGAGATATATATAGTCTTCTGTAGAATAACGATGAACAATGTCAAGAAGTCTGGTTATGTATCTTAACAACTACCATTAAGCTGTGATAAACCGAAGAGCTAATAAATATCTGACTGTAGAAAACGCTGCTAGAAAGCATCCAGTGTTAGAGGGGAAGGCATCATCATAAAAACCTTACAGATACGTCTTGAACTTCTCAATGGAAGTCTCATTTATTCAGACACTTGAAAGGGAAACATAGGGGAAATACAGTGATCAGAATTCCATGTTTTCACCCTAATCTGGATTTGAAGGTATTAACATTTCAAAGCCCAAGTCTTTCTTCTAGCCTGGCCTGAGAATTGGAAGAGAGCCTCATTGAAATCACAGCTATTTATTACCCACTTTAAACAAAGAAATCAGATTGAGTTGCCTAAATTTAACTTTCTCTGAAAATTCTTAGTCTGGACTCCAGAATTTCAGAGTTTCGAGATCCTCTTTGGTTCTCTCCCCCGCACCAATGGCCACCATTCACCCAAAGTTCGTGACTGGTGCAGGCAGTTTTGATGGCTAGTTTTAAAAAAATTACTTTATTTGGAATGTTTTGGTTTGGTTTGGTTTTTTGTTGGCTGGTTGTGGTGAATTTTGTTAAGTATAGCAAGAAACAATCTTAAAACTAAGTTCAAGAAAGCATTTGAGATATTTTCCATGAAGCTACTATATAGATTTATAGCAAGTTTACCATCAAGCCTGTTGAAGCAGGAATCAAACCCAAAATTGACCTGAGAACATTTCATCATCTATGTCAAAGAAGCACTTCTGGGTGCGAAGAGTCATTTAAACACACTCAGACTCAATGCACAACCTTGATAGTCAGCCACACTAAATCATGTGAGAAGCAGCCTTGTGCCCAGCTTAGCCAAATATCCTAAATCATTCTTGGCACCTTATCAAACATAATTACTTTTATCGAGAAACAGATATAAACCCTCAAATCTCTGTTGCAGGGCAAGTGATTTCTTAGAGTGTTATAGAGTAGTAAGTATTGTGTCTAACGAGGCGTTTCACATTGGGCTAGCTGCCTGTAAAGAATTGTTTGGCAGAAATCAGGATTTTGGAAACAAAACTCAGAAGAAGTTTCCTGGCTTCCTTATGCTACCTCCCACCATTAGACGAGCAGGTAACGGCCACTCAAAACTTGCAGAAAAAAGTTTACACTCTAACACTTATTTTCATTCTGTAGTTGAAGACATTGCTAAAATAACTGAGTGCTACAAATGGCAGGATTCTGGTTTTATCGAGGATTTCCTTTTGTTTCTTCTGTTCCTCACCTCTCAGTTTCATTGCTCAAAAGATGGTTCTTGACCCCCTGTCTCATCCCATTTCCATGATTTCCAAATTGTTTCCTCCCTGTGATTACTGTTCCAAGACTTCAGCTGGTGACTTACGAGATCAACCTATCTTGTAAGTGAAACACCTCGGTAGCAAGAAAGCTTTTTACAATTAACACTGAAAGCGCAAGGCTTTTTCATACAAGTGTTAAAGGTGGGGTCTCCTCTACCAGCACATTTCTGCCTCGGTTACAAAACCAAGTCTGAGATCTGTGGGGGTTTTCCATGATGCCTTTCAGAGCTACGAGTGCTTTCCCCGGGATCAGCAGTTGGTATGACAGTCCCCTCTACAAAAGGGCTTTTCTCGTGGTTTTCATGAGAAAATCAGGTTTCATTAACCTTGGCAACTGTGTACTGGGACTCAACTGCTTCAACATGCAGTAGCCCACCTGTGTGCTCTGGTACTTCTCAGTTGTTATTCCTTTATGCATTATGATATTTGTGTCTAGTTTTTCATCTAGCCAGGCAATCCTAGCTGTGTACAAACCTTTTCTTTTGTTTTCCCCTGATAAAATAGATGTAAATCTTTTATTCACCGTGCAATTTCAATGACTTTTCCAAGGCCTGCAAAGCAATTTAGCTAAAGACTCCTTAAGAAGGAATAAAAAAACAGCTCTACGTGTTCTGGTCTTGATATAACATCTTTACAATCAGTAATATGAGGAATGAAATCTACCTGTACTCTAAGACAATGCGAAAACAACAATATGGGCTGTCAGAACGGAATCCAAGAAGTTTACTTCTGATCCAGATTGAAGTCCAGCATTTGAATAATCCCACAGTGAGTTGATACTTCTGAAATGCAGGATGGCAGCATCCTCTCAGCGAAGCAAGAACAACTGGAAACGCAAAGCGTCTCAGAACTAGGTATCAGGAGGATCAAACACATTCTCAAATTTAAACCAATTTATAATAGCCACAGAAAAGCTCTTTAAATCTTTGTGTTATCCTCCCATTCCTGTTGAAAATCAAGTTTAAAATCCTGTAGCTTTGTCATTGCTTTCTTTAGATTAATATCTGTGTTGGTTTTATTCAAGTTTATGTTCTTGCTTCATAGGAGACTCTCATCCCACTGCTGCATTCCAAATCCTGGCCAGACAGTCCACAGGAAAGGAAGTCACTCTCTCAATTTCTCTGTCAAGATGAATTTCGAGAAAATTTGATCATGGGTTGTGTAAACCCTGTTGGTTCCACCCCTGGCCAGCTCTTCACGGACTTCTGATATCTGATGAAAATAAACTCATCCATTTCTTTTACAACGTCAAAACTGCAACCACTGGCTTCAAGGCCTGCACCGAATAGCCAAAGGTTGCCTAGAGAGTTCCATTATTTTATTATTGTAACTTCAGCTTCACCTTTCAGTGGGAAAATCCAGTAAACAAATGATTTAGAAACAAAGCCATTTAAGAAGCAGACGCGCCCAAGGAACAAACCGCAATGCGGGCTGTTGAAACAGGCTAAATATGTTTGTCCTTTGGCTTTAGCAAGAGTAACTACACTCGTAATTTCCCAATCATCTGATATTTAAACATGTTCCGAAGGAACCGATCAATCAAGGGTTTCTCCTCAAGGAGAAGTGCTGCTCTGCTGAGGAAACGAAGCAAGTCCCGGCTTTTTGAGAGGCATTTTTGAGGCTCCAAGGGCAGCAAGGGCAGCTCGCACCCTCCGCCTCCTCACGTGCGGGGAGAGGCTGGGGAGGGTTGCCGTTGCAGAGAAACCCTAAGATTTTATTGAACTAAAAATTAAAGCCCTCCGATTCTGTTTGCAAACTGAAAGCGTCTTGTTAAAAAGCGCGACACGTCCGCGGCTTTATGAAAACATTTTCTTGTGTTTGCGGCGAGAAAGTCAAGTTATCTCGGATTCCCTTCTGCTGAATGAACCAAGTCATTAAAGTGGCATTTGCATCGCAAGCCTTTTCACAGGGCTTTCTGTCGGGCCTTTCAGACAGGGACGAAATGAATGAGGGCCAGCTTACAAATGATGCATTGTCGAATGGATGTGGGAGCAAACAGCCACCCTTGTGACTGCAGGTGGGAAAGAAAAATGAATAGACAAGGAAGCTCGCGGAGAGGGAGAATCTCATTATTGATGGACTTGTGGGTATGTCTTTAATGAAGTTTACCCAATAAAAGATGGATTTTCCCTGATCCTGCTCTTTAAAAATTAATCGCATTGAGAAATACACAACAGTGAAAGGTCTCGAAGATTATATACGCTTCTCTTGCGCAGTATTGCTACTAATCAATATCTAGAAAGACTCTTCAAGCATCTCCGAGCACCCAGGTATCTCAAAACTCCATCTCTTACAGAAATACCCTCATGGCCTTTCATTCAGATGAGGAAACTGAGGCGTAAGTCACCAATAGCACGAAAGAAGAATGACTTGAAACTCAGCATTTTGCATCCCCAGTCCCTTCGCTATGGAATTGCGCATTAGTCTTCATTTGATCTTCTCTACAGCAGGATGCAGCAACGCGCCCCAATGCCAGAAGTTTAAACAAAACCAAAACCAGAAGCAACAGATGCTTCAATGACGCTGCATGGAAAATATTATCTCCCTGTGACAATCTTTCTCTCTGTAAATAGTCTCGAATACTCTTCTGCCGTACTCTGCACAGCTGCTTCATCAGTTTCCTCCCCTCTTGTCTGGTGGCAGCTTTTATCCACATTTTCCTCACTGAAAAGACACTTCAAATCTCATTTGAAAACATTTCCTTGCCATTCTGTTGTTTTCCTCCTGCTTTTGTTCTGCAACGGAACACGTTCAAGCAGTATTTTTGCACTCTAGTTACTGTACCATCTACTCTTACAGTCTCTCACCATTAAATTTTGCAACTTGTGTGTGTTACTATTTACAATGACAAGGCTTAATTCTACTGATTTTCAATTTAGAAGCTCTATCTCCCTTTCCCAAGAATATCACTACCTTCACCTGATTGTGAAAGACGCTTGTTTTTACTCCTCACCCTTCATGTCATGTTCAGATCTCTATCCAAACTACTTCTTCCAGGTTAATAACATTGCACAGGGTGGGACCAGGAGCTGATCCCTGATGGGCTGTACCAGAAATACATCTGCAATAACCTTTGGAGATGACGGTGCCTTTCTAATGGAGCCAACGTGCATAATGTTATTTTTTAATTATTATTCTATTTAACATGTAATAAAAGCATCACCCTAAAATGGCTCAGAAGAGTCTAAGGACATGTTTCTGCCATGCAACACATGTAATACCAAGTGATCTGAGCTTCTCTCAGCTTAGCACCAGAGGTACCATCACTGTTGCATCAGCACACTGAGACAACCGTAGAATCACAGGCTGGTTTGGGTGGGAAGGGACCTCTAAAGGTCATCTACGCCTGCAGGGAGCAGGGCCATCTGCAGCTAGAGCAGGTTGCTCAGAGCCCCCAACAACCTCCCCTGCAATGGGGCCAGGGATGGGGCAGCCACCACCTCTCGGGGCAGCCTGGGCCAGGCTCTCCCCACCCTCAGCACCAACAATTTCTTCCTTCCCTCTGGTCTAAGTCTCCCTCTTGTAGTTTCAAATCATTCCCTTTGTCCTGTTGCAACAGGCCCTGCTAAAAGCCTCGCAAGGAGAGCTGAACACTTGACAGAACTTTTACTTCCACTGGAACCAGCAGCTAGTCCTTGAAAACAAAGGTCTAATCCAAAACTGAAGTCAGGAAGGGAGCACAGGCTGCAAATCCCAGACTCATCCACCTCGGGGGCCTAAGGAACCAGGGCTCAGACACACCTCTTGAATACCTTGCACACCTCTTAACTTCGTGCTAATTATCAAACTCACTTGCTGCTGATCATGCTGCATTCCAGAGACATTACGCAAGTCTCCATCAGGGACTAATGAGCGTTTATGAGATTCTGATCTTAAGAAGCTTTAGAGTTAAAGCATTATGAGATACACTTTTAAAAAATTAATTTAAAAATACAACACTAGCTTGACAATGTTTTTTTTATTTATTTTACTGATTAGAAGTAATTATATCACCCTGCACACTTAAGAAACAAGTATTAGGTTGGACATTCATCTCCCTCTGTATCAATATTTTAAAAGAACAAAACGCTATTAACCTTCTGCTGGAATTTCCCTAATGCTCTGAGATTTATGATCTACCCATGTTACAGATGACTTGTCCAGAGAAGTTTTAAAATAGCTGCAAGAAATTAAACCTAAATAGCTTGATGGAACTCAAAGGTTAAAAACATTTTTGCTTCAGGAAATACACTACCTACTAGGAAACTGGAAAAGGATTCACTGTTGCTTAAGTATATAAATTGGTACTTTCCCGAAACAAAAATATAAGACATCTTCATCTTCCTGAATTATTGATAACACCACTGGTTTCTTGTTGTTCGATTTATAACTTCTTATATTTCCTTTTGTCCTTAAGGCATGTATGCTTATTTATAAAAAGACGGAATGCATTTTATAACAGATATTTTAAACAGAATTTCTATACATCATCTTCCTGTTTATTACCCTGCAATACCTCTTGGTGTCATTTTATATCATCATCTGTAGTTCCTAAAAAGAAGTACGAGTACTCTAACATCAGTTTTTAAAAACAAACACAAAAATATTCATTTTCTCTACAAACTATTTGCTTGGACTCATGGAACATGCTTTTTAAGATCATAATTATAAACCATTCTGAAAACAGTTCCCAAGCATCAGGTGGTTTTCTCTCCAAATACCCTCTCCATTTTTCACCCATCATTTTAGAGATGGCAAAGACCTGAATATTGATTTTCTTGTGTGATTTGGAAATTGATGGGAAAATAATAAATACTACATTTACGCTTTCGATCACAAACGTGCAAGTATTTGAGATCATTTGCTCCTAGTTCCCAGGACTTTGGAAATAACTAACATCGTTTCACACGAGTGCAACTTCATTTCTTTTTCACCCACTTAGTCATTCTTAATAAGGTCATAAATATTTATTTTAACATTTCAATTCCAGGGACTGAAATAGCCGTATTTTAGTTACCACTTCATCAAGTTTAAATTTGGAAATGAGCAATTCCAATTAATCTAAAAAACAATAATAAGAATAATTAAGCTCCCAGCACTGAGCTTGGCTACTACACAGTTTCTTTTCATATTCTACCAGTCTGATCATTGCCTCGCTCCATGTTGACTGCACTAAATAAAACATCTCTCTACCCCATCCCCTACGTCCTCAGCACTTCTGCCAGGAGCTTAAAGAGATTCTGATGTATCTAGAAGACTTGTTAGCTGGATTTCCCTGTACACAGGGCAAAAATCACAAGGCATATAGAACCATCCTTCCACTGAAGGTGAACCAAAATACTTCGGGACCCTGTGTGCACTTGCTTAGTCAGATTTACCTTAAGTAGCAGCCTCTACTCCCTGGTCAGAAAAGAGATTCCACAATATTTAGGACAGTTTTCTCCTCTGGGGTCTCTAAAATCTTTTTTACTCTTGGTAGTTTTTAGCACCATCCATCAAATCTCACCTACAAGTCATAGAAAGTCCCTGTTTTCTGAGCAAGCTGTTTCACATCTACCAGGCAAGGATTTCTCCTGCTGTCTGCTACTGTCTTGGAGGAGATTTTTTTCGTTCACCTGAATATAAGATTTCTAGTCAGGATTATCTGTCTCATATATGTGATATATATAAATATATAGAATATAATATATATCATATATGATCTATAATGTATAATGCGTCATGTATAATATATAATGCATAAAGTACCATGTGCAATGTATAATACACAGTATATCATATACAATATATAATATACAATATAAAATATACAAAATATATATATTATATACTATATTTATATCTTTTATTTTATATTGTACAAAATATAGGCATTTAGCTATATAGAATATAGACTGAGACTGTTTTGTCTGTACTATTCAAGGCCAGTAAGTCTTCAGCAAGGTCCAGCTACAGTGTGAATGTTTAACAGATGTAATATTTTTATATTTAAATCAATGTCTGATAAAAATACACTGCAAAAAAAAAAAATCCCATCAAGGTAAATTTAATGAAAATACATCAGTAGTTCTAAGCTCTCCATTTCCAAGCTCATAAATAGCCCTGTTTTGCTTGCTGTTTAAATATTCTGTATTTCAGACAGACATGACTCACGGGTTGTATGATGCTCCTCTAGCTCAGATACACACACCCCTCCTTTATCTGTAACCTGTTGTCAATAATTCAGTCTGAATTATTTGTTTTATACGACAGCTTAAACGAAAAGTTCTGTTTCATTTGCGTGTGTAGCCCAGAACGTAAAAACCCCCGAATTATCTCAAGCTTTTTAATATGCCCATCAGCATCTCTTTACACCTCTCACCTCAGAATCACAGGGAGCAGCTCAGGAAAAAACCAAAAACCAAACCAAAAGATAATATATTATTAAATCAAATGTTCAGCTCTTTGTAGATTAACAAGCTAGATTAACCTGTAGAGATCCAGTCGCCTCAAGAGCGTGGAGCTCCACTTCAACAAGAGTTAGTAACCAGGAGATGGAAGCGGCACCAGGGAACCCATAAACTTGACAGTAGGTGACAGAAAATAGAAAGGACTTTGTTACCAAGCCTACCATCTGGTTTTGTGGCATCCTATGTCGTTTTATATAAAAAGTAGATAAGAGATTTAAATCCAAAGTTTATGAAACTATGTGCTATAGCAGGCACTCGTTCTATCAGTGGTATCAGCCTCTCACAAACATGAAGTACCTGATATGAGGTAATCTCCCGTAGATTTATTCTGTATATTTATTCCATAGATTTATTCTGTATATTTATTCCATAGATTTATTCTGTATATTTATTCCATAGATTTATTCTGTATATTTATTCTCTAGATTTATTCTGTATATTTTTTCTCTAGATTTATTCCATAGACTTATTCTGTATATTTTTGTATTTTTAACCCAACAGCCACAACCATAAATACAACATATCTCTTTATACCTGACTGACAAACTTCAAAACATTTTAATAGCCAAACTAAGAATTGGAAAACAAGAAAATCCTTTTAAAATACAAACTATTTGCTCTGAACTTTGCTTTCTTATTTGCCAGCGATTCAATGCAGCTGATCCTCTAAGCTCTTCAACACAGCATTTAACTTCAGTACCACAAGTACACTACTTGATATCTCTGGAACTGAATCAGCTACAAATTCACTTGCAATATTGTCGATAATGATGTTATCCGCAACATTACATTCTTCTTCTAGAAGCAGCAAGTTCCTTGCAAATGCAAATTTAGCAAGTTCCTTGTTAAATACTTTCCTAGTGCTCATAAAGAACAGCAACGCTGAGATATAGCTGCATGAACTAAAAGATGGCAACAGAGTCAACGGGGTTTGACCTGTTTGGTTTTTTTCAGCTTTTTAATATTTAAACAAACCTGCGGCTTAAGCTGAGCCATTTCTGATTCAGTCTGAAATATCCCAACATCAGCACTATGCTCAAACTACTCTGAAAATTCCAAAGGATCAAAATATCAGCATTATGCTCAAACTATTCCTTTTCTGCTTCAATCTCTGTATTTAAAAGAGCAAGTCCCTGTTGTAAGAAAAGAGATGGAGCTTAGAAGCCCTTTACCACTTGGCTGGGATTCTCTGCAGCACAGGCTGTTGACTAAGCAGAAGTGGCAACGTGGAGAAGGACCTGGGAAATGACTACATTACACCGTTTCACTGAGGGCAAGAGAAGGTAATTTCATCACGCTGGGTCATCTGCCTCATTAACGCTCCTCTTTCACTGAGTTTATTCCATCTGGAGCACAGCAATTCCTTTTCCTTTCCTATTCTGCAGCGTCTTACCAACGACTGCATCACGCTGCTCGACACAGGCAGGTGGCTCTCACTGGCACCAGCAGAGACAAGCTCTTCTCTGAGGGAAACATGGATCTGGATGAACAGTAAATAAATTGCATTCTTTGATCTTCAATTAGCAACCCGGTGGGGCTCCCATCAGCATTCAGGGAGACCTACCTTGCTAAACATCAGCACAGTAGACTTCTGAGAAAGAATGAGCACAAGCTTGAGCATCCTTACAAGCTGGAAAGCAAAGCAATCACTAAGGCCTCAGGGAGATCCTGAGGCCGAGTTCTCCTAATTATTTGGGTGGCCTTGTCAATGTTTAT
>WEIS01053200.1:0-25334 GCA_013389965.1 Todus mexicanus
AGCGGCTGCACGTAGCCTGTCGGCAGCGCGCTGCGCGTCCCCGCCGCGCACGGGCAGAGGCGCGGCCCCGGCTGCCCCAACCCCCCGGGCCCGGCCCCGGCCCCGGCTCTCTCCCCACAGCCGGTACCGGGACACCCGGGCCGGGGCTGCCCCTGCCCAGGGTTTGCGGCTGGGTCTGATCGTGTACAACACACACGCAGATCTGGTTTCCCTGCTTGTTGTTTCCTCTTAGTCCCGTATACTTAGTGGCAGGGTTTAGCTGAGGGGTGGTGGTGGGTCATAGGCTGGACTTGATGATCTAAGAGGTCTTTTCCAGCGTTAATTATTCTATGATTCTAAATGGAGGAGCAACTATGGAACTCAGTAAATAAACGGTGAGCATTTAATGTGTCGTGAGATCTCCGCTTTCTGTCGTGAAATGCGGGTACCGGTGATCACAGAATTATTGAGGCTGGAAAAGACATCTGAGGTCATCACAGTTTCACGGTATTACAAGGTTGGGAAAGACCTTTGAGACCATCCAATCCAACCTGTAACCCAACAGCAACAGCAACACCAACCCATCGTCTAACCCATGGCACTAAGTGCCTCATCCAACCTCAAACACCTCCAGGAACGGTGACTCCACCACTGCCCCGGGCAGCGCACTCCAGCGGCTGATCACCCTCTCAGTGAAGAACTTCTAACATCGAGCCTAAATCTCTCCTGATGGAGCTTGAGACCGTGTCCTCTTGTTCTGTCATTGGTTGCCTGAGAGAAGAGACCAACCGCTGCCTGACTACAACCTCCAGCCTATGACCCACCACCACCACATCAGCTAAACCCTGCCACTAAGGGCAGCATCCAATCTTTTCTTAAACACCTCCAGGGACGGTGACTCCACCACCTCCCTGGGCAGCCCATNTTAAACACCTCCAGGGACGGCGACTCCACCACCTCCCTGGGCAGTCCATCCCAGTGTTCTATCCCCCTTTCTGTGAGGCAGAGCTTCCTAAAATGCTGCTGCTCCCTGGCTGGTATCACAAATCTCTCTGTATAAACACCCAGCTCAATCTCCCACAGCCTCGCAGTCCCCAGAGCACCCCTGGAGATGCTCGGGGTTTATGTCTGGGGCTGTCTTTCCAAACCTCAGGCTGTAACATTTCAAGCAAAAAGGTTCAAGCCACATTTTGCTCCTTTTAACATCCCCCCTCCTCCCCCTGGCCCATCGGAGCAGCCAGGTATAAACACACACCTACAGCTGCACCACAGAGCTTTTCAAGTATAAAATGACATTTTAGAAATTAAACCACAGAACTTCCAACCGAGACGCAATTTCCTGCCTAAACGGCACCTTTCCTTCATCAACTGCAGGGGGTAGAGCCCCTCCCGTACCCAGCACAGCCTGATGCTGTAAGCCACAGATTTCCCAAGCAAATTCATTAGTGGTTTGAAGATAAACCCAGAGCAGAATGTCAAAAATAATGCTTTTATTTATTTATTTTTTAATTTACAGTCTATAGGTGAGCTATCGTTGAGGCCAAGGCAACCAGGAATTCCTGAGCTTTTCCATAACACAAGCCAATAGAAACCCTTTCTCACAGCCTATTTAAAGAAAAATAAACAGAAACTACTTTACATATACCCTGGAAACATATCCCTAATCCTAGCTTGAGGTAAGAACTGTAATGGCTTTGGTAATTATTTTCTGTCCTTCCGCTATCTGCATTCAAAATGCTTTCACGTTTCACTTTAGCATATTAATACCAGGTTTTTACAAGCCCTTCAGCCACCCTGGAGCAATTCCTGTGCAACTTTAACACTGGTTTTTCCTCCAGAGCTCCATCACTAGCCGACAGCTCGTTTCCCATTCCTTGGGATAAATATTTTCATACTAAACCGCTGCGCCAATCTCACAATTTATTCTGCGGGGGTACAATGGCCATAGTGGCACTGACAGATACAGCAAGAGCACAGATGAAAGTTCTAAATGAAGAATGTGTTGGGATTTGCACTTAAAGGCATTGCTAAAATCCTTCTGTTTCACGTGTGGACTTACATTTATCATCCGAACTCAATACAGGGATTTTTTCCAAAGGCAGGACAGTTTGGCATATTTCGGTAACTCCTCACAGATCATATTGAAAAGACTTTTTTTATCTCCTCCCGTATTTCTTTATATTCAAAATGGAAACAGAAAAAATGACATGAAAATCGCAGTATTTGCAGAAACACTGAAGCATTGAGGACATCTCAGGTACGCATCTGAAGTACCCCTAATTCTGACTTAGAAATGCCTGGGCTGATTTAATTTCCATTTAAGAGCTGAAACAATTCAAACAGACAAAAAGAACAAAAACTTGTACACACTGCGGAGCGTGCAAGGAATCAATGTTTCAACGCACAGATTATAGTTGTGTAATCATTAGGTAATTAGCTGTCCCATTTGTTTTATTGCCAAGAGCCATTTCTGCTTCCCATTAGCTATTTATGCCATTTCCCCCCAAGAACACCCCATCAATTCCCATCAGCTCCAGCCTGACAACCCGAGGAGAGAAAGCACCGGCCTGCTCTCATCCGTGCCGGGGGAGGGAACAGTCACCACCTCTGCAAAGGCTACTTCCACAAACAATCACTGTCTAAAAGCTTTCCTCTGTCAACAGCAGGCAGCATTGAAAAGCACGACTCGCTTTTTACGGCCTCCCTTGATGCGTTTGGCCTCCGTCGTTACGTTTAACATTTCTGGCTGCACCTAAAGCATTGACACCAAGGATGAAATAAGAAACTAAGCATTTCTCTAGGAAAAAGGGATGGTGCAAACCACTTCAGAAGGCTTTAGAGGTTACGCATCAGTCCTGCAAGGCAGCGTGAGCTGTCAACGCCTCCTCCTCCAGCTAGTGACAGCACACGCCACTCAACAGCTCTCAGAATTGGGCAATAAATCTTCGGTATTCCATGAAATTAGTACGCCCCGGGCTTTACGCACGCTGTTCCTAGGGAGGTCAGCAGGGCACCAGGCAGAGCTCAGTGGGATGATCTCATTTAGAATAGGGACTCGCAGCCAATTCAGTCCAGCCGCAAAACGACGCTGGTTTGGTGACTGTTTCCAACCGACTGTTTGAACTCAAGCACACGAGGAATTTTATCCTGGCATGCTAATAAGGTCACATGCTTATGGCATGGCTGAGCTTCTAAGTTTAAGACCTCGTGGGGAAAAGTATAAGGAGCTAGAGAATAATATGGAGGAAAATGGCCTGAAATTAGGAAAAAAGACCAGTACCTTAGGTAGTGTCAAACTAAAGGAAAATAAAGGCCGGTTCTGCTCCATCTGCATGTTCTTGTTTTTAGATCAATGACTTAAAAGTTCCAAGTGTATTTGCTATGCAATGCCTTCCAAAAATCTGGTTTTATACCAGACAGCAGAAGTCTACAAATAGTCAATTGCATGTTTGTGCATGTTTCTTCTGGCAAATAGTTGTTGTTTCTGCAGCAACACATTTTGGAATCCATGATGCTCTTTAAATCCAAGACCAGGCTTTTAAAATGTGTTTTCTTCCTGTTTTTATTGGTAGGCACAATGCCACTCACCTACTTCAACGTGCTGGTGTAAAATCCCCAGATGACTGTAGAAGAAATGTTGTATGCATCATTAATCAATAGCAGAGGCTCTCAAGGATTCTTGCCATATTCCAGTTTGGGTAAGTGCTTGGTTGTGTGTATGTGTATTTCCCACAGTCCAAATGATTTCTAACTTTGTAGTTAAATGAAGTCATATCAGGTTATCCTATCTTAGCAAAACTGGAGAAGTATAGAGTTGCATACATTTAGTTTCAGATAGTACCATAAGAATAAACAGAGATATATGCTGTGTGGTTTATATTGAGTAGAGAGGGCAGAGGAGTTTCTTACATATTTCACTCTAGACACAAGAAATCTTTTGTCGCGTATCACTCAAAATGGCTTAAACATTTGGTTTCTGGAGAGACTTGGTTGCTTGCAAAAGCTGACAACTGCTTATACATAAATTTCTTCCCAGAGAACTCAAGTCAGCTGCTTGTTTGGGTTGAGAACACGTGATACTTATTCCTTCCTATTTTTCATCCAAATCCAGCAGCTGGTACCTCATGACTCACAAACACAAAGATTCATTCTCACAGTTCCTCATGGCCATTAAAACAGTTACAAAAAAGTTGCAGATCAGTCTGCATTTTCTACTACAGTAGAAACTTAACTAACAGTCAGTTAAGCCTATACCATGGACTGATAGGTGTCCTGTCCCCCCTGCCCCCATCTTCAAATAATTCACTCCAGACTGTTCTAAACAACAGCTGAAGCTATGCATTGGCTTACATAAAGGGAATTTCAGGAGTTAAGCTGAACTACAGGTGTCTGCACTTCACCCATTTTGTCCCGAAGACGATACGAGCAGTTGCTCTAATGGATTGAATGGGAACAGCTTTCACACATGAATTATGTTTAACTAAACTAGAAACAAAAAAGGATTTTTCAAGTGTAGCCGCCACAACAGGAAACTCACTCAGCATTTCAAGTGAATTAGAAACTTTCCTCCTCAAGCCACAGATTTTCCAAGCCTTCAGTTGATATACAATGCACAAAAAGTCATGACATCAACGTTAAACATACAAGATTATAGCTATTATTTCCTGCTAGCAATTCCCCCCCATATACACATCGGTTTTGAACAGTAGCGTGATTTTTTCAGGATTCTGTTCACAGTTATGAGAGCTATCCAAAAATACATTGTATTCAATCATTATAACCATCGTAGCTATCAACACTACAAGCTAACGCTTAAAGAATACCAAGTAATACAAAACTCGTGATAAAACAACATCAATTGGCAACACTGATATAATTTACTGCTGGAAAAAAACAAACCAAACCAAACCAAAACAGCAGCAGCAAAACCCCTCAGAAGTCATGTCTGGAAGAATGAGAAGCTTCAAACAAGGCCAGGTTGGAGGGGCTTTGAGCAACCTGGTGTAGTGCGAGGCATCCCTACCCATGGCAGGGGGCTTGGAAGGAGAGATCTTTAAGGTCCCTTCCAACCCAAACCATTCGATGATTCTATGAAACAAGCCAGCTCTGGCTTGTGTGTAGCTATTAACAGGGGTATATATGGCTAGAACCACAGCTCATACAGAGAGCAACGGCTTTTAGCTGCTGGGAAACAAGGCCCCTAGTGGGTCTCCTCTATGCAGCCAACTTTGTGACACTGAGAAATCACTTTATACCTCCCCGGCCCCAGCCCCTGCCCGCAGCGCTCCGAGCTCTGGCATCTCACCCATCGCAGCCCGCAGGGACATCGGGCTCCGCCGCAGCCCTGGGCCGAGCACGGGGGGCAGCCTGGAGGGGCTCCCCCTGACAGAGAGCGGTCCCCGGCCCTGCCTTGGCCCAGCCTGGGGCAGCAGCCGCCCCGCCGGGCCCTGTGCTGCGAGAGGCCTGCCCGCCTCGGCCAGAGCGGGCCTGGCAAGCAGCCGCCAGCTGTGCCCAGGTAAGCTCTTCCCCGCACCCAGCCTCACCCTCTGTCCTCTACTAGCACATGAGTCTCTCTCCTCCGTTAGCGCCACTCAGCCTGAGCAACCACCCGCACTCTTCTGAGGCAGCAGCCACCCGCCCAGCCGCCATCTTGAGCGCGGGCAGGAGCCGCCATCTTGGCCGAAGCCTTTGCCTTCCCCTCTCTCACCAGCCCCAGGAGCGCAGCGCGACACGGCCGATCCGTTTACCTGCCCTCACCCAAGATGGCCGCGGGTGCCTCCGCGTGTCCTGCAGCTGGGCTCCTTTATCCGCCCTCACCCAAGATGGCCGCGGGTGTGTCCGCGCCTCCTGCAGCCGGGCGTGGCTCTGTGGGGGGCGGTGGGGCGGCAGAAGGGGAGGCGGCCGGGCAGGAGTGGAGCGCTGCTGTGGAGGAGTGGAGCGCTGCTGGGGAAGTACCGCTGCTGGGCAGGTATCGCTGAGGGAGGGAAGGGGCGCCGGCAGCCAGCGGGGGCTGCCAGGGACAAGATGGGGCGCGGTGAGCCCTGTGAGGATGCGGCGGCTGAGGAGCGGCCGGGCCCGGCTGCAGGGTCTCTGCTACCCAGGCGTGGGGGTCCGGAGAGAACCCCCCGGGGTGGTGTCGGGCCCCTTCGGATCCGGGTGCCCCGTTGCTGGGGGGCTCCCAGGGGAGCAGCGCTCCCTCAGCCCGGGGCAGGGCCTGAGCTGGCAGGTGCTTGTGGTGAAGCTGTCGGGGTGCTCCTGGCAGCTCCCCTTCCATCCAGAGCTTGGAGGGAGTGTAGGAGTGTTCGCTTTGGTGCTGAAGCTCAGGTTAATGCCAAGCCGAGCGAATTCGAGAGAAATTAGCAGCCCCGAATGAATTGTCTGTCTCTCTGTAGCTGTAAAATTGTCACTGAAAGCCACATTTGAGGCTTATTTTATTAAGTGTAACTTGAAGAAGTAGCTTTGGTACTTTTTATCCTCTGAGGCACCTGCAACTGCCTCTGGGACAGGCGATGGGGTTGACTTGGAGCATCCAGTGTTGAGCTGAGGTGGTATTTGCATGGTTGAACTTCACTGAATGGACACGGGAAGGAGTTACTGAAGTTCTCTTTAATAGCTTCAACAAGTACATAGGTGAATAACCTTCCAAGTTGGGTGTGTTGTTTGAGAAATACGGCTAGACTCTCTACAGGGATCTTTATGTATTTGATAACGTGCTGATACTTTCAGGTTGCAGGCATGCGAAGGCTTTGTGCATGCAGAAATGCCTTCCAATCTACTGAGAACAACTCAGAGGAGTCATTTGAAAATTAAAATTTGATGCTTAACATCCGGAGGAGATGGAGGTTGTCTTGTGCTTAAGTGATTTTGTCTCTTTCGGTTTCAGACCTTTGATGTGTTGCTAAGGGATTAAAATCAAAGACGTTGGTACTTTTTATTTAACGTAAAAGTCTTGAGTCAATCTGCTTTATTAAATGGGAAAAAAAAGAGTTCAAAATCCCCTGGAGCTTTGTATGTAAAATGGCCGGTTTGTGTGGAATTGCAGGAGTGTCCCATAGTTAGCTAACAACAGCAAGATGACTAAAGGTTTAAAAATCACCCTCTTTAGCGATTGAAGTCCCAAGTCAGTAGAAGGAGTTGGTGTTTGTTGTCTTCTAGAGCAAATGAGCTGTTTGGGGCTCCTGCAGTCCCCAGATTACTTCACCCATTGTGCTTGATCGTACTGATCTGAAAAGCAATGATGCTTTTTAAGAAAAATTCCTATAGAAGAAGGCTGCTTAAAACACACTAGTTTAAAGGGTATGAAGGTTGTAACAACAAACAAAAAAAAGGCGAAATAGAAGAAATCCGTGATCTAGCCAAGGTATAACGTGCTAACGTTATGAAATGATGCTTTGCACATGCTTTTGTTTCCCATTAACTTGAGCTGAATTGTGGTCTTCCAAATAATAAGCATCTCTACCAATTTGCATGTTCTCAGCCTGGACATCTCTTATGGTCTAAATTAAGATTTGATAAGTCCTGAAAAGTGGTAGAAAGGCAGAGAGTTGCAGTCAGCAATGATTTTAAATTCTTGCTTATCTCTTTTTTTTTTTTTTTTGTCCAGTGAGGTTTCATGAGTCAGGCTGGGCTGTTGAGAGTTTCTTCTGAAGATGTACATGTTGGTTGAGATCCGCACGAGTTCCTATCTTCATCTGAAGAGGTCACCTGGCATCCGTTCTTGGTCTCTCTTTGTTGGTAAGACCGTAATATTCCTTAGTTTGTTTTAGAGCTTGCTTTAAGGGAAGCAGGTCACAGAATAAACTCCTGAAAGAGTCTCTAATGACATGTCTGTCTTTCAGGCATTCCTCTTTCAAGAAGAGGTATCATCATGCTTTGAACTTCTCCTTTAGTGTAGCCACTAAATGAGTCTGGGGTCTCCTCAGCATGGTAGTTTGAGGAGACTTGTCTCATTGTGAGGCTGATGGTTTTTTCAGTCTGTCATCTGCAGAACCTCAGAGGCTCATGGACAGAATTTTCAAGGAGTCCTGAAAGATCAAGAAAATAATATGCCATGGAGCAATATAAACGTGAAGCTTCTGAAGGGAGCCTGCTCTTATGTAGAAAAACACCTGGGGTTTTCAGAAACAGAAAAACCTGCAGCGGAGCAGTGCTGGGGTTAGATCTCGTGTGCTTGTCAGTGTGTGTCAGCAGCCCCTTGTGTATGGCGTAGGAAGTCATACAGGATGTTCTGAAGGGCATTTGGTTTTAAACACTAAATATGCAGAAAAAAATACAATAGAGTGATACTTCTAGACTACGCAGAGCGAGCTGGTGGGGAAAATGTAGCGTGTGCTGCTTTCCGGTTGAGTAGCTCCCGTTGCAGTGACTCTACAAGTGTTGTCATTGCTTTCCGTGATGTCACCTTCTCAAACTCTCACTGAGACAAGATCTTCACCGTTGCAGCAGCCCACTGGGGCGTGAGGCGCTCCTCTGCTGCTTCCTCTGCAATGGGAGAAAGGAGCTGGCAGCTTCTGATGCAACTCGGTTGCAGAAGTTTTCTTTTGCCTGCACAGAAAGCTTAGATGGGGGAGGAATAACCGTTGTAGTGTTTGTGGTGGCACGCTCCGAGTCGTGCTGCTCTCGAGAGGAAGCACAGTGTGATGGAGAGATCGAGAGGCCCTCTGAAGTTCCATTCCCAGTTGTCACGACCTTTTTATTTCTGACCCCAGCCCCAGAGCTTTTTGTGTCTTGCAGAATGGGAGGGGTTTTTACACCTAGTTCAGAGAAAAAACAACTGACTTTTTCATAGAGTGATTGATGTTGCAGTCATGTTTGTCCCTTTTTTGAAAAGTTACGAATTTGTGACTATTCATGTTTTTCATCAGGGAATTTTAGGTGGTTTGAGCTGCTTGTTTATCCTAATTCTCTCCCCTCTCATCCTAGGAATAGCCTCCATAGGTTTGGCTGCTGCTTATTACAGTGCAGGTAATGGTCTATCATTGTTTAGAAGAATCATTTCTTTCTGTTGATCTGTTTTCCACGCTGATGACTCCTCTCTGCAGCTTCTGCCTGGCCTTACAAGGGCAGTTAGAGGTACCTGTCGCACCTTGTGGTGTAAATATTTAAATCCAATAATAATTGTTGCCCATGTCTGGCTTCCTGTGCTTTAATGCTCTGTTTCTTACTTGGCCTCCCTTTCCATTTGCAAGAGTATTTTCAATAATGATATTTTGTACTCAGTGGCACTTTGTACTCTCGGTGTGTTTTATAAATGCAATTAGCTGGTTCTCACAGCTCTCTCGGGAAGACGTCTAATTGTTTGCTGCCGTAATGAAATGATTACCTTGCCTGTGATGGAAGTGCTCTGTTTCTCTGGAAACTGTTAAATCATCATTGGCAGAGATTACTCATAAAAAACACCTCTAGAGAACTGCCAGCTACTGCTGCTTCCTGCCCTCCCTGCAACAGAGCAGACTGCAGCAAATCTGTCCTTCACCTATGGAATTTATCCTGCAGGCTGGCCTGTCACTCTCTTGCTGCGTCTTGGTAGCATCAAAATTTAAAACTTAATAGTGTGTAGGAATATGCTACCAATATAATCAATGTATTTTTATTTCAAGAGCAAAGCCCAGTGCAAGCTGCTTGAGCCAGCAGCTGGATCAGGCTTTTTTACTGAAGACACCACAACAAATGTTGCTGAAGCGTTTCTGCTCTGCCTTCAGTAAAAGCCCGAGTAAGCAAATTGCTTAGGCTGCTGTATGTAAACATGTCCAGGACATACAATGCAAATGTTTGTTTGTCAAGAGGGCCAACTGCTTCCTTTCATGAGGAAAGATGTTCGCTTCAGCGAATTTCCATTGTCCTTTACCCTTGTCTTCCACAGCACAAATATTTGGTGGTGGAGAGTTCTGTGGATGCCTTTGATTTTAGAGAAGAGAAAGCTGTAGTGATGTTACAGCCTTGCCAATGAGACATGTGCTTATAATTCTGCGTGGTTTGGAGCCCAGGGTAGATGGAGACTTTGAAGAATGTGACGAGTTTCTGTATTTTTATCCTGGCAGAGCTGTAAAATAGTTTGCATTGCAACTAAAAGCAAAAACGGTGCATTGGTGCATTCCTTTTGTTGCCCTTTAAAGGGAGCACGCTGCTTTTAAAACTGAATGTTGAAGAAGGAAAAAAAAAAACCATCTAAATTTGTGCCTTTTTTTGCCTTGTTCAGACAGCTTGGCGTGGAAGCTCTTCTATATGGCCGGGTGCTTCTTTGTGGCAGTGCAGAATCTGGAGCAGTGGGAGGTAAGATGCTGAACTTGGGGAACGATGTTGTGTGAGTCCCGAAGCAGTTGGCAGATGCCAATTCCCGCAGCCCCAAACGCTTGCTCAGTCCAGACAATGTATACTTTTGGTTTTGAAGAAACCCTTGGGAGTTGCCGTACTAGGACGAGAGTTAGGGCAATAATTCCTTCACTACAATGAAAATATGAAGCTAAACGTAAGAGTGTTTAAGGGGAGACTTGCGCGAAGCTGTGCTATAGCCTTTTCTTCCTCTTACCTACAAGAGGGAGAAAGAAGAACACACTCAGCTGGCTACAACGTGGTTTTGTGCTTCCTGTTCCAGCTAATGATGGAATGACCATTAAACAGGGCAGCTCCAACCTGCCAGGCTATTTGCCTATTTTCCACTGGGAAAAGCGATGAGTGGTGTTTGCGAAGCTGGTTTATAATCTCGTGGATGTTGATTTGTTGGGAGTTGGGCTGAGAGCAATAACCTGTGGTGGAGGCTTGTCACTTTACTGACCCAAGTTGTTATTAGAATAAGCAACCCACATGTGGGACATCCTTTCCATCAGCTGTCAGGGATGTTTTAAATCAAGCGTAAGCCTGGCCCATATAGCACAACACTGGAATTTTGGTGGAGTTAGCGACTGGTAGTAAAAAGCATCACTGGAACTTCAGTTCTCTGTAGATTTATACTGTAGGCCAAACACGTCCACCCAAAGTGAAAATTACCGAAGCTCCAAGTTAGTGTTGAAATTTGATTCCAGGCAAAGCTTCTGTTACATAAGGAACGTGGCAAGAGGGGCAATGAAACCAGCTTTAACTTCCTTCTAGAAGAAACACGGGAGATACAGTAAAGTCTCTATTAAAGCCAAGAGCAAGATGGTGATTTTCAGTCTGATAGTGGAGGAATACCTCTAAAACAGCTACGTATTTTTCTGTGTTAACAAGCTTTTTTTCCCCCATGTAACTATTTGCTTTTACCTTTGAAGCAGAGCTACTGAGAGTGCTTTTAAGAAAATCTTGGGGTTTATTTTTTGATTTTACAGGAAGCCATATTTGATAAGAACAAGGGAACAGTCTGCCTGAAGACCTTCAACCTTTATAAAAAAATACTTACCTTCTCCAAAGGAGGCAACGAACAAGGTGAGGAAGCAGCAAATGTGGTAAGCAGACAGCAGAAATATGCACATGCCTGCTTAATAAGCTTCTCTGGGGTCCTGTACTCAAATTAGTCCCATCTGTTTCTAGATCTGTCCTGTTCCCAAGCAGCAGCTGTAATAATCTGCCTCCTGGGACCCAAATGCTCTTTCAAGTTAGGGTGCTGAGTGTGTGTTGTTAGTTATTTTAGTCACAGGTATCCAGGCTTGCACCTCGCTTTCCATAACAGCCTGAGCTGTTCCTTTGGGGTGTCGATGTGCAGGTTTCCATTTCCCTTGGCGAGCCTGCTCTGCAGGTGGGACTGGTGGCAAAACTTCCCTTTTGGATCCAGGAATGGAGATTTCTATAATCTGATCTGCTTCTGGTAGCAGGCAAATCTTCAGATACTGTATGCAAGCAGGCGTGCTATAGCCTGCAGATAAATCATATGCATTTAAAACCACATATTCAGCAGCCTTGGCTTAATGTGGTATCTTGTTTCTTTTGAGCTTCCTGCTGGAGTAACAGAAGTTGAAGTCTAGTTAATGTGGCTTGGCTGAGTCACCAAGACAAGAGCTCCATTACAAACTAAAGTAGAATCCTCCTCAGTGTCAGATTTTTTTAATTCAACTTACTAGTCTAAATCAAACCAACTCTCAGTATACTTAGAAAGCTGTCAAAATTGGGAACGTACTGAAGTTGAATTGTTTAAACAGTTCATTTTGAAGATGGAAGGTGAGAGATGTGGAGAGAAGGATGTTCAGTGTTCCTGAGCTTTTCTTTAGTGGATGTTCCTACCTTGGGGAGCTGAGCACATCTCTTCCTAAGAGGCGATTTGGCAGGATGTTTGAAGTGCTGTTAACGCAGGGCTGCAGAGATCAGCAGATGCTCTGAGCAGTTAAATCTTTCAGTATTTGTTCAATGTCGGTAAACGTAACGCTTGTTTACCCACTCTGTACAGCAAAATAGTTACAACTGTCATTAAAGTGGGAAACGTAAGTAGTAAATGAATGGTCCTCAGTTCCTGGGAGGCAGAAGATCTTGATTGTTAGGTCCTACACCAGCTAGTATGTGCTGTAGCCTCATCTCGTTTGTTTTGCCTGAAGAGCTCAGCAGTTGTTTGTTACTGCAGGACTGCCCTGGCTGGGTTCGGAGCCACAGTACTCGGAGCACAGTCCCAGCCACGCAAGTCACTAGTAGCAGTGCTGAGAGGTTACTTGAGTGCTAATAGACTGTTTTGTTTTCTTTTCCATGTCTGTTTACAGTTGTGACTTTGCTGAATGAGATCCGAGATGTGAATGTGGAAGAGGAGACTGTGCGGTATTTTGGGAAGGGTTACCTGGTTGTGCTACGATTTGTCACTGGATTTTCACACCCACTGACTCAGAGTGCGGTGCTGGGCTGCAGAAGGTGAAGTGTGGAGTTGCTTTTTACTTTATTAGAGGGTGTAAGGTGGGAAATACCAATTCCATGGCTCAGTAATTGCCAACTACTGAGACTTGGCTCCACGTTCATACTTGCTTCTTCATAACCTTGTGTTACGCAGTTTAACTTTCGAAAACCTTTTAATGCTTTCAGTTGTGGGCATTTGAGTAACACCATCTCCCATCAGGAGACTGATCATATTTAGGTGTCCAAGATCCCCTCAGCACTGCCTGCTTGCTGCAGTTACCTTCACTAGCTCAGCTGTGCAGCGGCAGAGGGGATTAATTCTACTCTGCAAACATTCAGTGTATTTATCAGTTAATAGAGAATTCCTTTTAAGCATTGATAGTGAGGAATCCTGCAGCAGGGACTGTGGGGAGAAGGATTGATTTGTTCTGATGGGGAAGTAACGGCTTAGCTGGATGTGCTGCCTCCTCAAGTGAGATGCTGACAGTCATAGTCTGCACCGTATGTTGGCTGGCCCTTCGAGCAGTTTTCCTCAAGCATTATGGTGCCTGTCCTGTCTTGTAAACACCACAGTTCCTCTGACTCTGACGTCGTTTCTTCTTTTCCACAGCGATGTGGAGGCAGTTGCCAAGCTCATTACAAGTTTTCTGGAACTGGACAGAGTAGAGATCCCACAAGATCTCTCTCAGAGCAGCGAAACAGAGGCGAGTGATGCAGATGAACCAGAGCATAGATACTGATAGTCATCATCAGCTGAAGAAAGCAGAGGCTTCTAAACATCTGGAAAATACACTGGTTATTCTTCTTCAGAAGAAATCCCTCACAATCTTGACCTGGGCATGCCTCTACACGCGCATTTACGATGGGAGGAACCTGTCTTAGGGCACCTTTTTTAGGGCTAAACCGCTTCAGGATCCACACTCCCAGTGTTGCTGTTGTAGAGTCCAAAGCGAATTCCATTTTATTTACTCCTTTGTGTTAGTTCCTGCATGCGGATACTGCTGGCGTTTGAACTTTGTCAGCTCATCAAACTCGCCTAGGAGTAGTTATTTATTACTGAATTGGTTTGAAATCATTTAATGCCTTCCCGTTAGTGAAGCGGAGATACAGAGGTGAATTTCTGCTTGTGCAAACATCTGCTGCAGGTACGGTGTATGAAACGTGGAAGGGCTGAATTTGTAAGTCATAGCACAATGCTTTGAGGGGTTTTTGTTTTTTTTTCCCTTGGGAATGTTGTAAATGACTTGGATATGTTGCTAACTTGGTATTAAGCAGCTTAATACATGCAATTAGGTGATGTAGAATAGTGGCACTTTTATATCCTCTACTACTGACTTGCAATTAGATACCAGTGGAAATTAAAGTTTGAGTGACTGTCCTGGAATTAGGAACATCAGGTTGATCAACCTGTTCCAGTGTCTTGCTGCTCTTGGACTTGCCAAGGAGCCTTAGATAGTAAAAAATGATGATGTGATGATTCAGAATCTTCGGGATGCTCTAATTTAATCCTGTTCTGCTTAACTTCTGGCCATAGACTGCCCCAAGATAGAATAACTTTTTTCTAGACCTCAACGTTTACTATTTCAACTGTGTATTTAGAAAGGAAGAAAAGTAGATCTGTTAGTTTAGGTAGGGAAAGGGCTAATGTCAAACGGTGTGGTAGCCTAGATCTGTTTAGTATTTCCTCACTTGAAATGATACCGAAGTGCTAAATAACATAATTATTTTAAGATACCTGGGACAGATCCAATGTTTGACTTGCACCCAGGTTTTACTCTAGGTGTGTAGTGTCTTCTGTTCCTACCAGTGGTTTCACGAATAGTTAAAACGTGAATTTTCCAAGGCATTTTTTGAAACTACCTCTGTTAGTCAACATATTCTGTCTAGAAGTAAAACCTGATCATGCCTGTATCAACATGTCAGGGCAAGAAAAAAGTTGTAAAGGGCTGAAACTTCCTTCAGTGTGTTCAAACTCATTGTATTAAAGTTCACTAGGTTTTATTTAGCAATTGTACAGTCATAAGACCTAAATTACAAAATATTTATACAGTTACTTTCTAGGAGATCTGAACAAGGTACAAGGTAACCCTGTGGTCTGCTTTTGCATTTGGCCAACAGCAAATGTCTTCTTCAGGACTTAAAAGAACCCGTCTTGTTTCAAAGCGCTCTACCTCTGCGGAAAAAGCTATGACAGGGTTTCCACAGAAGCTCTGTCCTGCTGTGTTCCAACTACTGCTGAAACTAACCTCGTGCTTCTCTGACCAAAAAGCAGGTGGCACCAACATTTTGCTTCCAGCTCTTTAGCCTTCACGTATGAGCTGTGAGCTTTTGCTGTTGATTTGAAAGGGTCTAAGAGGGAGGTAGCTGTGGGTGCAGCTTGACTGCAGCACAGAAGTGTGTCTGTTTTTCTTAAATAAGAAATGAAAGTTGTGATTACATCAGGTATGAAAGCAGATCTTTGCCAGTAGATGTGCTCATGAAGTCCCCTGGGTTGGTGGGCTAGTTGTGTGGCTTGCAATCTCTGCCCCACGTCACTGGAACTGGGAAGCTCCTGGGTGTGAATGTGGGATAATCAGGTTGCAGGAAATTAGCTCAGTTTGGCCTTTCTCCTGAAGCACAGCTCTGAGCAAAGAAAAGTCACCAATGGGCCCAATTTTGACCAAAATAAACCAATTTACCTGTATTCAGTCTTAGCTGTACTAGGTTTCATTCCAGTATATAGATTCCATTCATCCCATGCTAACGTTCTGTGGAAGGTACAAACCACAAACTGGTTTTCCAGTTAAAAATCAGCTTTAGGAAGGTACGTCTGTTGATCTAATCATGCACTGCATCACCTGCCCTGCTTCTGCTGAGCTCTTCTGTGCATCCAGCTTGCTGGACATTCTTGATGTTAGTAACGTAGATACTTTTGGACTATGCAATTATACAAAGACTAAAACAACGTAAGGAAGACTCAGAATCCTTAGAAAAGAGGAATGACCTATAGTAAGGTATAATATAGCTTGAAATATTCTGTGGAATGAGTCGCATTTTGAGTTGATGTGCACTGATCATCGCTTTAAAGATGTTCTCTAGTGTCCCCCTCACCCCTCAGTGTCCTGGGAGGGGGATGGATGGCTGCTGGCAGGCACCGTGTGTCTGGGGGGGATGCTTTGACTCCTCAGCCTTTCACACGGAGCAGCTGGTGTAGTCCTCTCCTGTGTCTCTTCCATTTTGCTAAACACCAAATGGGAAAACAGCTCTGCCACTGTACAAACTAGTGCAGTTTCAAATGGGAACCAGAGTTTCTTGGGCTGAGCTAACGTGAAGGGACTGAGTAAATTCCTCAAGCACTGTGGGTTCTGCCCATGGGCCGTATGTTGGGCACTGCTGGCTAATGTACAACGAGGAACTTGCTGTGGCCTTGGCAGCTGGATGCTGCGCACAAACGTGTCTCATTTGATCTGTATTTCTCTTGCTTTAGGCCTTGAGCTTCCTGTCTTCCAAGCCTCTTTTGTCCTCGGAAGACATATCCAGATTTTCAGGTTTTGCAGTAACTGCGTGCATGGAAAATTAACTTTTAGCTTGGTGTTAACCTGGATTTGGTTACCATGATGTCTGTGGACTCCCCAGCGGTGTGGTGCAGCTTGAAGGACCTGGTTAGAACAGCACATGCTAACTCGGGGCAGGTTCTGTGCTTCCCTCTTTCCACTGCTGCTCCCTCTGATCCTTTTCTGCCACTTCTCATCATTTTGCTGGAGGCTTTTTTGGATGGTTTTCCTTACTTCTCTTGGGCTTAACATATTAAACATAAACGCAGCCTTATGTGTGCCTGATGGAAAGTGGCTTGTACTGCAAGGAGTGATGTGTAAGACCGGCTGTAGTTAGGAAATGAGATACTCCTAGGAGAGCATTACAGATGTACTTGTTAAGGTTTTTGCATCTCAGGCTGTTTTGTAAGGAGACTGGACAGCTGTAGTTTGGCTTAAAAATTCTTCGAAAACCTGCATGAAAGACCTTAAGTTAGATTTATGCCCTGCCCCATAAAGCCAAGACTTTCCATTCAGCCCTTTAATTTAACTGTACGACAAGATACTTCGGCTTCAGGTTGAGCAGCGCATCTGAAGGTACTTGCACGTGTGCGGTTGGATGGGTTATAACCTGGGCTGTCATACTGAGCAGAAACAAGACTGTGTTGTACAAAGGGAAAAAGCTGTGTTATCTGAGCTATAATCGAACATTCTGGTATTTCCCAAAATGAGGTATTCCAGTAACGAGGATCAGTTGTGCGATTCTCCAAGAAAACCAAAAAAGTTGTACCATAGCTGAGGTCTGACTCTTGTGCTGTATTTATGGAGTTACACAGATGTAAAATCCAAGCTGGCTTATATAGGAAGTAGAGTGCTAGTTCTGACACTGTAGTATGATTGCTGAGAGGCAAAAAGACTTCTGGAAAATGTTTAAAAATTGCTTTTCTACTTTAAAATTGCAGGTAGAATTTCATCGAGGCCTTGGATATTGCCTTTTTTTTAAAAAAACAAAAAATAAGTCTGTTGATAAACTCAACTTTAACTTGTTTTGTGTCACTGTAATCTTTTATATTGTTTTTAATTAAAATATATTAAAATACTAATGGCTGGCTAAATTACCACTTGGCACAGACCTATCAAAGCGGTTAATATGGGGAGGACAGAGCAGAGGCAGCTCAAATACCCAGCTCTTACTGACCAGGAGTGAAGTAGGTGCCTTAAAACTGGGATGGTGCTTTTATTTTGGGGGCTGAAACTATGCGTGACTTAGATGACGCTTTGCGAGAATGTCAAGCCCGATGCACTGGGGCAGTTTTTGCTCCAAGTGTGTCACCTTCACTCCTGGGAACAAGCTCCTTCTCCAGAGCTCCCTCGTGCTCTGTGCTGTGGTGATTCGTGTCCTCGTTCATGCAGCTGCTGTAACCTCCTGAGCTTCTAGGCTGCGGTTCCTTGCTCTGATGGTAATTCCCTGATCTCAAGCTTAATCAAAGCTGGATTTAAGATCAATGGATTTTTATGTATTTCAAAGACAGAAAGTCCAAAATCTGGAACAAAAGAACCGCTGTATGCTGTGGAAGGGCAGGACACATCTCTCAAGAGCTGGAAGACTCTCACAGTACAGGACATAAGGACCTAAAGCATGTTTCAAGTATCCCTAACCTTTTTTTTATGGAGATGCCAAAGGGAGGGCACGTTGGCTACTGACTAGAGTAGAACTTGTAAAACTTCTCCAGACCACTGTTACATAAAGTGTATTACTACCAATACTGAATTTGGAATAAACAAAGTGGGGTTTTTTTCCTGCCTTGTAATATAGCTGAGTTTTGTGACTCCCTCCTGTGTTGTTATTCAAGGGCGAGCCAATCTGCCTTACAGGGCAGGGGATTTAAGGCTCAGCAATGTGTCAATACAGGAAAATTAAAAGAGTTGAAGCCTATTCCACTAATAAATTCCTTTATGCCTTCAGGTCACTTTTGTTTAATCACAGTTCTGGCTTCAAGTCTCAAGATGATAAGCTCCAGCTATACGACGAGTAGCTGATTTCCACTAGCCATGTTTTCCCCTGGAATAAGACAGACTCATGGAAATGCCCCTAATTTAGCGCTTTTATTGCTTTATCTAAATCATCCACCACTTGCTGCAGCTTCTGTAGGCTGGGGTGGACGTTCTCCTCCATCCACTCCTTTACAGTACACTTGTGGAAAACTTGCTCCATGGCTGCTTGGAGGTCTTGCACCACAGCGTTCCACTTGGAGAGAAGACTAAGCAGAAAGGAGAAGGAAGAAACAATCACATTTGCAGGTGAGCTCTCCCTCTGGGGAGGGTTCACTGATTATGCCTTTTAAAGGGAGTACAGCGCTTAAAAGGACTTTACAGGAAAGGAAGAATCTGTTCTGAGAGCTCAAAGGGCTTGATTTTGTGCAGATGGCAAAAAGGTCGATGCTGTTTATGTTTAAGTACCATTAATCTTGGTGCTTTTCTTATGCAAGGACTTTTAAAGTAGTGAAATGTGAGCTGAAAAAAACCCTAGATGCATTTTGGGTGTAACTGAAACCCGGTGTGAGACTTGTTGAGAATTGAATTCTGGTGTTTATCTGGAGGAGAGGATGCATTTGGGGGTTCATCTCACTGCAGCAAGAGACGTAGAAATGAACCATTTAGGAGGAATCGCCATCGTGTCTAGGACAAGTTCTGGAAAGCACATGTTGTGACATGGAGCAGGGGAAAGGAGCCTGCTTTTATTCCAAGCCCTGCCTGGAACCTGGCCCATGGTGAGCTCCTCGCTGAGGCCAACCACAGCAGGTCTGTATGGGAGCAACCCCATGTACAAGAGGTTTGGAGACCAGGTTTGTACTTGTACTCAAAGAATTTGTCCAACAGAAGGCAAATATAAACATGTTCTTCTGTTTAAAGCCCTCTTATGAATACTTCATATTGTTTGATTGCTACTGATGCTTCCAAAATAATTACAGAAAGAGGCAAGGACTCAACAACTACATGTACTTGAGTGCCTCAAATGTGGCAGACTTTATTTCCCCTATAATGCAAAATCAGTGGTGTTACCTTACAGCGTCCGGCTGAAAGTGATGCATTATTATAGGATGAATAATCTTCCTTTTTCTGTGGTAAGGGCTGAACCAGCCTGTGACATACCTGAAAATGGATGTTAGTATGAGCAGCTGGTGAAAGCAGTGACATACGTGTTTGTGGGGCGACAGGGAGGTGACAGGGCTGAACTTCTGGCACAGAGAGAACGCTTAAGGAGAAAGGAAATTTAATTCTACATACCTCTGGAGCTAGCTTGTAAAAGACTGTTCCTGGCAGATGAGAATAACTGATCATCTGCTTTAATTTCAGTTCCATTTCAAGCTCCTTTTTTTTGTAACCACACCATTAAAAAATTTCATTTTAACTTTAAATAACAGTAAGATTTCGTTCAGGAAAGAACTAGATTCCTGAAATACGGCAGCACACAGTATTTACAAATTCTGCTGAAATACTTGAAATTTGCATCTGAATATTATGTTCTGCTGTGGGGTCGAGATAACAGGGATGCGCTGCCTGAAATGCAGAGTTTGATGTTTGAAGTTATGTCCCATTTTGAGATGACCCAGCTCCAACACTCCTGCAGCCAGCCAGAGAATCATCACGAACCTTCTTACCTGTTCCTTTCAAGAAGTTCATCCACAGACGACTTGAGGTAGAAACTAACTTGTGTCACGAGAGTAAGGATATTGCTCCCAGGAAAGGTGCCCAGGTTTGTGCTGTCCAAAGAGGATCCGTTAGTTTCTGAGCTTACCACGTGATGAGAAGCATCTGAGACCTGCAGCTGGAATTTTACCTCATGAAAGTATCGGTTTCCAGGTTGGACATTCCCAGGAGCTTTTCCACAGTTTCTTTAACCTTTTCAGAGTAGCCACCTGGCAGAAGACAGTGGAAATAAGGAAAAGGGGCCTGACCATCCAAAATGTTCATGTAAGAAGGGTTTTTCTGGATTACTCCATCCTTGGATGAAGGTGTTTAAAAGGTAAAATGGAAATAGAAAAAGGATAAAAAAAAGCCTTGGGGGTGGGAGGAGTATAGAGTGTCTTTCACCCAACTATCTTGTGCTTGGTAAAGCACTTGCTAGCTACCAGCCTTTCATCCAGAATGTTTTTAGTGCCTTAGTTAAAAACAAGTAGGTTGGGGGGTGAGGGGGTGGGTTATTTTGTAAATAAGAAATGTGGGAAAACAGAAATAAAATCTCTGTTGGCAACTGCTTGTAAAGCAACCAGGAATGCCAGGAGAGTATTTTACCAGACTGAACTTTCTAGATCAATTTTAAGAAAATCAATGAAACAACTTTTACATGTAAACGAGATCTCAGTCTAAATGTCTTACTCATACACCAGCCGTGTTTCAAATCGGTTTCAAAAGCAGATTAATTTTTTTTTCAGTATAAACATGAAGCTTGTGCCCATTTGCAGGTTAGAACATAATAAATGATTAGCATTCTACGGCTCTTTTTAAATACCTGGGCCAAGAGACTTCTCTGCTCTTGTATCGCAAACATGCGATGTGTATAATTGATTGATCACCATTCAGACCACAATCAGATAGTCAAGCCACCTCAAAATAGAATAAGCCCGTGCCAACCTGCAGGCAAGGTCACTTCACTCTCGTGAAGGCATTAGCTGAGAGAGAATGAAGTTGTCATTGTACCATTCTTTAGTGCCTGCAGGCACACGGCCAGCGATGGAATTGCCACAGGGAGAAGCTCGCACAAAACGGAGAAGTGATCGTACCTAAGAAAGAAAAACAGTCATTAATTAGACATTTTACTGTTAGAA
Organism: Todus mexicanus; assembly: GCA_013389965.1. NCBI lineage: Eukaryota > Metazoa > Chordata > Aves > Coraciiformes > Todidae > Todus > Todus mexicanus. Next base: position 21,107 of record WEIS01053200.1, read on the forward strand.
CATAGCAATCAAGTGGGAAGTTTTAATATTTCAATTGCTGAAATTCCAAGAGCTTTAAAGACATCGGTGTCTGTTGCAGAGAAGGGACCGTCTGTCTCTGAAATGGGAAGTATTCCTGTTTTACTAATGGGAACGGATAGAAACCAATCTACTTTTTCAAGACAAATTAGGGTCAGAAAATGGAATCGAGCTCTGATGTTCCTTTGGACATCCTGATTGTTGCGTAAAAACCTTTTACTCCTTCATCACACTAACAAGTTTTTCTCTCTCAACACAACTTCTTTCTGAGTTGCATCTGCCATTCAGATGCAGGCCGGGCAATAACTGCACTGTCTATAAGCAGTTCAAGGTGGCACAAAGCACATTCAGGCCTTCAAATCCCATCTGCTGGTGGTGCTGTCTGCCAAGACAATCGCTCCTGCTGATTAACGCTGTGGCAGTTGACGGGAGCTCTGCAATCCACCCTTAGTAGTTGGTGGGTGAGGCCCAGCAGTAACCAACAGGAAGGACTGCAGGGTGGCAGAGTTCCCTTCTAAACCCCCAGCCTCCTTGTACCTCTTGAGGAGTTTTTAGGTTGCAATTTGCTTCTATGTGATCCTTGGAACCATTTCAAAGTCTGTTCCTTACCTTTGCCAGCCGGTCAGTGCGATACCTTCGAGGACATCAGCGGGGCTACTGCTCGCCACCTCCAGCCAGCGAAGGTGGTTTTGTAAGTGGTGTCCAACAAGCGTCAGAGACTGGTTCACTCCTGTAGCTCCTTTAAAAGCACTAGCGAACCACACCTTGGAGAAGCCACATCTCCGATACTTCTCTATGAGCTGCACTGCAATAAGACACAAAAGAACACTTATAAGATGTGTTTTTCTCTATTTTCAGCCTTCACTAACGCTCCAACCAAGAGGAACCCAGGTCCAGGTACAAAAAGCTACTGGCCCTTGTCCCATCACTTTCTCTAAGCCCTTTATAGGAGACATGTAAAGAGAAAAGGAAAATAAGTAACAGCTACCATCGTGTGAGATCAAACGGGATATATCAATACTGCTAAAGCAGTAAAAAGCAATTTAACACAAGTAGAATTTTTTAGTGTCCAACTAAGGTATGTTTTAATCATACTATTCTGCCTTGCCTCTTTCACTTAAGAGGTAACGGAGCTCTTTGCTTCTCCTGAGCAGCTCAGCAGAGAAGTACAAACCTTTGCTCTCCACGTCAAAGTCTGCTGTGTAGTCCCAGATCATTGGCTGCACAAGCTGTGGGACCCCAGACTCTGCAAGGAAGAAAGAGCTCTTCTAAGCAATGGAAAACAGCTAGAGGAATACAAGAACACTAAGTATGTATTGCTGGTGCAGCAGCACGTGCCTAGAAACAACTCTGGCTTGTCACTGGAATTCTTCATTCGCAGCTGAAGTGCCCCTGGGCATTTTCAGCCTGGCCAAGACTTTAAATGTGTGGGTTCACGTGCCATGGGCCACGAAGTCCTTCGACATCTTGAAACCACTGATCTGGACCAGCGGTGACAACCCATCAGAGAGGCCATTCGTCCCAAGCCCATCTCATTCTTAGTCCCTTGAATCTATCCCTATACCTGCTGGGTTGAACTGGTGGGGCTGCAAACTATACACACTAATTTCAGCTAAACTTAAGGGAAATATTCACCCTTTAAGCTAGAGATTGTCTGGGCTGTGTTTGGCTTCTTGAGACGCCTTTCAAGTACAAGATTTAGGTTTAGCTTCAAATCCTTTTATAATCAACTCCCTGACTCATTTCAAGCATGAGAAACTGACCCCTCGAGAAACTGCAGTAAATGGTACAGAAATTTGGTATTTTAACAGCATCCTATAAATTTGTTTAGTCTGCCTGTGGCAGTAGAGTGCACCTTGCCAGATGCTCTGCTGCTCTTGTGGAAGCTGCCTGGGGTCCCATCGGCATTTCTGGGGATGATTTCCCACTACTAAAGCCATGAATAGGTCAGGCACTGCTGGAGGAGCTCCACAGCTCTTCATGGCATCATCTAAATCTGTTCAGAGCAGATACATAAGGTGGCTCTGGAACTGCTGGAACTCTGTGCCAGGGCTACTCAAATTTTAGCAGTGGTTTCATATTTTTCAACAAAAAAGACTCACGATGCCAAGGTCTCAGAGCTCCCCAACAATTCAGTGTCAGAGCTCCTCACGACATGCACTGTGACCACAAACACTGCCAGGGACGCTCACAGCTTTCCCCGTGAGTCTGCACTGATGAAGCCAGATGCTGCCCAGAACAACAGTTAATGTGAGAAGGTGGTGAGAGGCATAGAAATGTAGACTGAGACCAGAAATGCTGGTATGTTGCGGGTTTTTAATATGTAAAGGAAGTAGAATTGATGGCAACCACTGCGCGAGGGCTGTTCGCTTTGTCACTGTGTATTCCCAGGTGGAAATCTAAAGAGTTGGAGTTGAGACATGCCCGCAGCCATCCAGAAAGTCTGTCACGTAGCAAAGGACTAAGCGTCTCTACTCTCATCTAAATGATCACATCTCAGCTATTCTGTTTTCGTGTTTCCATTATTTTTATCTCCCAACAAATCTGTTTTAACTGGTTGTGTCAACTTCTCTGTGTACTACAAAACACGACTCAGAGCGTCGCTGGTCACACACCTGCCAGCGTTTCCTCGCTTATCCCCCTGAGCATGTCGTCCCACACGATGGGCGTCACTGCGGGGTAAGACGAGGCCAAGCAACTTGCGACTGCTTTGATGTGGGATAAGCACAGCTTCTCCGGAGTGTTGTCTTCTTGCTGCAGCCACTGCTTTGACTCCTCTCCTTCGCCGAGGTAGTAGACCTGAAACATCACACACACACAATTCATTTACGGGAGCAGGGGGAGCGAGTTTGACACAGCGTTGTGCAGTCACACAATATTCAAAACCTATTGCAAAGATATGACAAATAGAGTTGGATGTATTTAAAAGCACCTTTCAGCAGTACTGAATCGTCTCTGTCAGTCTGCACGAGACTGTGGCCTTGGCTAAATACGTTGTGTAAGGGAATTTTCCTACAAACCCTGACATATCTAAAGAAGAACAAAAGCATGTTGCATTTGTCTTTGGAAGGGTTGGATGAAGCCTCGGCTCTTACCGTTATTCCTCACAAGATAAAAATTCCTGGCTCAAGAGAAGTCCCACCTCATCACATCCGATGTGAAACCACTTTAAGTCTTCGTGCAGTGCCATGACCTGGTCAATCATGGCTTTGACCAGCGCCCGCGACTCCTCCTTGTGTGGGTTGAGGGCGTTGGGGAACACCTTCACCTCTCGGAGATGAGCGAACTCTTTGTGCTTCAGCACAAACTGCAAGAGAGAGGAGAGCTTGAGGAACAACCGCAGCATGAAGGGGACAGCAGCGTCCTCCTGTGTCACCAGGGCTCTGCTGATGGTTGTCCAGCTAAAACTTGTTTTTTGGCTGCGTGTGAGCACAGGGAACAGCACGAGGCCTCTCGCCAGGGGCGATACAGGCAGGAGGGGCACAGCTGCTGCTCCCCGGTGCTGTGGATGCCTCCAACCACGGAGCACCTCGTGGTGTGAGGGACATGGGACGGTCAGCGCAGCACGACCCTGCTGTCTGAAGCGTGTGGCTGATGGGAGCTGGATAACCAGAGCACCGGGAGCGACGATGATTTCCTCCCACAGCCCTGCTCGCCCAGCCCGGTGCTCGCAGGCGTCGAAGGCGCGACGCCGTCCACCCGGCGCTCACCTCCATGTGCCCGAAGGTCTGCACCAGTGGCACCACCTCCAGCCCCTGCGCCTTGGCCTGTCTCAGCACGGCCTGGAGCTCCGCAGCACTGCGGGGACAGAGAGAAGGACTCAGGGTTGGAGTCAGGGTCGGGGTCAGGGTCAGGGTGAGTGAGGGTCAGAGTCGGGGTGAGGGTTGGGGTGAGTGAGGGTCCCAGTCAAGGTGAGGGTCGGGATCAGGGTTGGGGTCAGGGTTGGGGTGAGGGCGAGGCCAAGGTCGGTGCGGGCGGTACCTGTAGCCGTGCTGTGCCCGCAGCGGCAGCAGCGGCCCCGCGTACGGGAACGTGTCCTCGTACTCCAGCAGCAGCCCGGTGGCGCCCAGGGCGCGCAGCAGCGGCAGCACCTGCGGGGGCAGCCCCGGGTCAGGCCGGCCGGGTCCCGCCGCTCCCTCCGTTACCTGGCTCAGGTGGGGCCGGGCAGGGCCGGGCCGGGGCCTGCAGCTCCCCCCGTTACCTGGCTCAG